>JAQFXT010000083.1:0-95928 GCA_034683725.1 Strigamia crassipes
AGCGACGAAATGAAGGCGACGAAGTGAACGAATTCCCTAAAAACAGACTAAATCGACCGCCATTTTTCGAGTTAGATCGAGACAAGCAGTCTAAAAAGCAGTTGAAAAAAGTTGTTGAAAATTCTGTTTAGTCTAAATTATGTGAATGTGCTTACTATATTTTAAATAAAATTCCACTTCCCAAAAAGTCTGTTGCCACATAACAATATTTTCCCCATCGTGTGCACACTTCCTCCAAGCTCCCATTTTATGCTAAAATTCACAACACATATCCACAAAAAAGAGCAAACCAATTCTTCTGAATTATTCAAATCACAAGTAACAAATAAATTTTAAAATAAAAAAAAATAAAAAAATCTCTTGACGGTACTTCAATATCCCTGAAGAATAAGCATATGCGAATGGATTTGGCACAATCTGCGACAACCAGAAGCCAAATGCACTCACTCTTTACACAAATATGACTTTGCTACCCCTTAATTCGAGTAAATTATGCAATAAAATTATTTCATAACTATTATTTTCCACTCAGTTGGTTTTAAATAGATACGATCATTGCGCACTTACGTAGATGGCATTTGTCAATCAAGTGTCTGCGTTATCTTGCAAAATGAAACCAATATACTACTCTTAAGTCTAAATAAAGATTTATTGACGTTCGGTTCAGTTCAGTTTGCCACTAAATAGTCAAGTTACTGTTTCGCGCATGCGTACTTTCTATTTTTACTTCTCCTTGTGATAAGACCCACATGTCGAATACCAAATAAATTAGTAATTATTATATTAGCTTAAATTTAACTTGGTACTTTTAAAAATAGTCGTATTTCAGTTCAGTTACTTTGGATGTGATCGAACACTTTAATTCGATTACTCCCATCCCCGATTTCTACAATAAATAAAATTGAAAAATTATCAAATTTTAAATTATTGCTTTAATCGAATGTATCAACTTTCGGTTGAATTATTATGATGGAAATTTGCCTCATTAATAAAGCCGACTAACTCAATTTATTAATCGTTTTTGTCTGTTTGATGTCACGAAATGCAATTATTTAAAAATTGCTCCTCTTTTTCAATTGCCGGTTTCATAAATTCGAAAAAACTGCTCATTTCTCACAATCAATTGTTGTAAAATTTATTAAGTCAAGTCTTGTTAAATATCATTATTCATATTTTATGTCTGCAACAATTATCTCGTTTGTGCAGCGTACGTTCTTCAGTAACAAATCCAATTAACTAACAGCATTGTGTAATGTCACTTGTAGATTTCCAAGCTATCATTTGCACAGAACAGGTTTCAACTTGAAAAATAATTAAAACCTCTTACAAGTATATTTTTTAAAAACCTTTAAACCAAATTTCTAGTGTTAAAATTCTCTTTTTGATCAGCCCGTTTCATTTCATTAGATAAATGAAAGTATAAATAAGGAGGTAACGTACTTGGGACTCGAATCAGGTCTAGCCAGCGGTGAATGTTCATCTTGGAATTCAGTGATGCGGTTCAGGTGTGCGGGCATCGACTGGATGCTGATGGATGTTGTCTGCTCGGCAAGACCTACAACAGAATGGAAATTGCCAATATCACATCGGAGCAACGTCAAAAAGATTCCGCATACTCTTTACATTTCAATGGTGAAAGACTCACCCATAAAAGATCAAATAAGCCCTGTGAACTGTGTTTGACATAGTTTTCTTTTTTCAAATTTAATATTTTGACAAATTTCATTTTCACCTTTCAAACCCGAAAAAACCTTTTTGACCTTATGGTGTGTAAAAAAAAAAAAAAAAAAAAAACTTAAAAACCAATCTAATTCTCATACACGCAATAAGCAAAAGTTCTGCTACGATTCATTATATTTATTAGTGTTTGAATAGTTATTAATACAATAAATTATTAATTCTTGTCACGATAAATTTTCTCTTCGTTGGCAAATAATTAGGCCGTGACACCAGCAACAAAAGTATTGCTCCTATTTATATCGCACGTAAAAATTATCAAGGACATTTCTGATAGACAGAGAACAAAATGGCGGTTCAAAGCTATGTTTTTTCAGCTGTGCAAACTATAAATGGGGTGTGGCCGAAGTGCAAAGCATTCTTGCAAATCTGCTTCTGAAAATTTTGATGTAACTGCGTTGCTAATAAGCTGTCAAACATTCGAACCACACCTTTACCACTAGCGGAGAATAATCATAAAAAAAGATGAAGAGGGTATCGCTTCATGCACGTGTGCGAGACTTTCAAAAAACTTAATAACTTTCATTTCTTTTGAATATGAAATAAAATACTCCGTTACCTTCGCTGTCACCATCAACGTCGTCAAGTATGAACCGAATTCCACTAAAAAAATTGCCCACATTTCTCGCTAATTTCATGCTTATTGCTATCAAGACCAGACTTCTTCACCTGAGTACGAATGCGAACCTAATGCATTGTTGGAGAGTGCAATTGACGTCATTCGCAGCTGTTTATACAATACCTAAACACATGCGAACAAGACGTCGAAAGAAAAAATTTCGCTCTTATTTATTTTCAAAACTATTCAAATAAAATACATTAGTTTTGAACGTATCTATAAATGCACGTAATAATTATTTTTAACAGATAATTAATTAGTACTGTCCTGGCAAGTCTAGACTTCGTATTACGTAGTAGTGTCATTAAAGTGTGGTAATAAATATTTCGATGGTGTTTATGTTAAATAATGGTTTTTTTTTATTACTTCATCTGATTCTATTAATCATTCTTGCATATGTGTTAATAAATGCAGACTCATCTGTTTACATTCCAAACTGCATATTGGCAGTTACAATTCAGATATAGATCAGAATTATTTTTTTGTTGTAAAAGAAAAGGTAATAACAGTTTTCCAACTGGTAGCCCCTAACTCTAAATGCATTCCTCAATCAATAATTAATAATTCTACCCATCGGAAACTACAGTTGCAACAAAAGAACATTTATTTTTATCGTATTTGTGTGTATTTTCTAATCAAATAAACTTATAACACAAAAACAAACTTTAATTCATATTTCTTTACCTTTTTTTGTATGGTATATAATCTGGAGGTAAAATAAGAACATAATGAGTAAAAATAGGAAAACTTCAAAGAAATTTATTTAATTTTTATGGTTGTTGATGTTATTGTTGATAAATAGTTATATCATCATCACCTTGACCTCGATAAGCTTTTATTCGCCCTCTGGTGCCAACAATTTAATCAAACAGTCAAAGCTGACGAAGTCAACAGTTTACAACTCGTGTGTTCGTGTAATTAAAATGTTAATTATGCTTTTAGAAAATTTATAAACAACTAAAAGAAATATACTCTAAAGCTCCAAATTGTGGCCTGTGCCCATTGAAGTGCCTGGGGGTCTCCGGCAGTTTATGGAGTTTGTGAAACGTGGGGTCCAATTATTTATCAATACCTAATGCCTAAAACTTTTAAATTTTGGCATAAATGTGCTTAGAATAGTGGTTTTATGCATAAAATTCCAGTTTTGGATCTAAAACCCATAAAAAATAATAATAATAAAAAAAAAAAAAAAAAATAAAATTAAAAAAAATAAAATAAAAAAATCGTTTTTGTTTTTTGTTTTTTTTTAATTAATCTAATTTAACGCCTGGCTCGTATAATCGCCTTAGTCCAAATAAACGCCTAGAAAGGCTGTCCTTGTCTCGAAAAAAATTAAACGCCCGACCATTTATTCGAAGCGTATTTTAAAAAAAACATGGTCTCATACTGAATGACGTAAAGGGCGCGGCTAAAAACTCCCAACCAATCAGAGTGTTTAGTGAGCAGGTGGCAAAAAATGAAAAAAATATATGAAAGGATGTTCTTTTATCTGAGGTGCTAAATTTACTCAAAGTGAATTTGAGTTGAGCCCCGAGCGCAAGGGGCAGGAGTTGGCTTAGCTCGCTGCCCTGGATAATGGAACTTTTCATTGGAAATATTAAAAAGGAAAAAAAAAATTGTATTATTGAGTCAGTACTGACTATGTTCAACGCAAACTTATAATTGGAAAGATTTTGATGTAGAGGGAAATTAATTGAAAACGAAATTGGGAAAATGATGAAAATCTTTTGAAATTAACGCAGTGCATCGAAATATTTTAAGTAAATGCTGTCGAAATCAAAGCAATCCAACTGAAACTTTTGTTGCAAAATTTTTATAAATTTTTATAAATTCCCGAATTAAATTTCTCATAAAAATAAATGGCAAAATATCCAACACCAAAAAAGTAATAATCCTTCCAATTAAGCTGAAAATTACTCAAAATCTAATTTAAAAAAATATATATATAAAATAAAAAGAACATAATGCGCTACCAAAATAGGCCAAAAAAAAATTTCTTTTTCCCAAAAAAATCCATAAGTTGGAGGAGTCGAATCAGTGAACCACGTCCGATAGAAAGTGACATCTGTGCCACTCTGTTTCAACTAAAGCCACCATCTTGTTTTAATTTCAACCTAAAACTCAAAGCAGGGCATAAAAACTGTAACTATGGTTACCATCTCAAAATAAATGACCCAAAAATACAGAAAGGCAGACAATAATAGTCATAATAACACAATGTTAAGCTTAAACTTGAATGCGACTTCCAATTCGTTTCAAAAAAAAAAAAAAAAAAATTTTATTTTGAAAAAGTTCATAGAAACTGTGGTTTCCTTCTGCCACCTACAGCCACATTTCAAGCACTAAAAATCCCATCATTCTCTATTATGACTGACATTCAAAATAATAAAGAAAAAAAAAATTTAAAAATAATAAAAAAGATATTTGCAGCTTTGTAGATAGCAGCTGACGAGAACAGGTGAAAATGATGTCATCTCATGACACTTTAACGTGTTTTGTGTGAAAAACTGCAATATTTTTTTTAAAACTACTACTAAATAATTTTTTATTGGAAATCATTAAACCTATAGACAATATCAAAAGCAAATAAAACTGTCTCCAGAGTTTTAAGTTTATTTTCTAAAGATTCAATTAAGGAAAAGATGAAACATTTTTTAAGGTATTTGTAATTTAAATTGAAGAGATTAAACCCAACTTCAGTGAACATATTGATTTGTCTTCCCATGATCCAGCGAGAAAAATTTATTAAGTCTCTAATCGAAAAGCAATAGGTGGATTCTGGTTGTACGACAATACTTTTACTCATAAACACACAACGCCAGCGACAAGCTGCGCCTCTAACCACAGGCCCAAACTAACTAAATGATTTCTTAATTTAGCATTTTTCTAGTTTTATAATAACTCGTAAGAAAGCGCAAGTAAAACCAACCCCAAAATGGGAATTGGTAATTGCCAAATTGCATTTATTTGCTGACAAATTGTGAGTTAGAGGTAAGATTCTGTATTCCTGATTATTTCTAGTGAATCTGAGAACATTCAATTAACCTCTCATTAGATCCGTAAGCCGTGGCGCTCGTTAAATTGACGTCACAATAAAAACAGTGCGCCGCGACATTAACAAAGCTTGATTCATAATTAATTTATATATACTGTAAAAGTATTAATTTTGTGGTGAAATACATATTAAAAACTATTGCATGTTTGCATTTGTCCATTAATTAAATGTTGCTGCAAACATTTTCTAAAAAAAAAAAATAACATTTGCACTCATTGTGATAAACACTTATTCGGTTTCCATGGGAATATCCAATCTGATGTGTTAGAATGGTAAAGCTAAAGGTTGAACTTGTATTTATTTATAGAACGCGTATGTAAAGGTAATTTAAAATGACGCCGAGCTTATTCAAATACTCACAAGAGGGCTCCCACACGTAATCATCTTGTTCGATCCGCGAAAACGAATAGAGTTTAGGCTCGAATTTATTATCAAAATCAAATTCACTAGATTCGCACACCTAAAAAAAAAAAAAACGTAAACGTAAACAGTCAAAATAATTAAACATTTTTTATCATTTAATTAAACCGTATCAATTAAACAAAAAGTTCTTCATCGTTATTCTTATTTTTTTAATAAAATTATCTGATAATTAGAAGGAAACAATATTAACTAATATCTTATCAACTGTCAAATGACATTTGACTTGATTTTTAATGCAATGAAAAATTCTGCGTGGGAGTGCCAATTTTATAGTTAGTCTAAGAATAAATCTATTAAAATCGAATTTTCTTTTTTTTCCTCCTCCTTTTTGTTCTTCGATTTTCCATTTCTAGTTCCGCTTGAGTAAATCCAAATTAAATTATTCGTTTGAATAAGTATACTCGCCTGAAAACTTTAAAACTCTCTCTTCTCTTTACAAACTAACAATTTCCGTTCGGAAATTCATCATGGCAGAGTCAGACATAGGTTTTAATACTCCTTTTACATTGCACCGAATAGGAATAGCACAGCCGCAGTTCCGAGTTTCTAATCCCACAAGAGACTGTGGTTTCGATTTTCAGTAAAGAGAGAAACTCAAGCTTCTCTGCAAGAATAGAGAAACTAGAGTATCGAATTCTTTATTTCCACCTTTTCAAAACAACAAATGAAAACTTTCTCCCGAGCGGTAGAAAGTTTAGATAATAAATATTAAAAATAACAATTAACACCTTCGCATAAAGAAATTAAATTTTAAAAGATATCATTGTGTTAAAAGTTCAAAAGTGCTTGAAATTAATCATACATAAGTCAATATAAAAAATAATGAAAATGTATCTGCAGATAGCAAAATTCTAACAAAAAAAATTATAGAAATAAATACTTTCGTTTTCTATTAGATCAAATTCCATGTTTACTTACTATAATAAAAACAACTTCCTTTTACCTTTTATTTTTACTTAAGCCGCACAGATACCAAATGGGGGCCCCCAAGAAATTTGATTTATTTTGCAATAATGAAATTATAGTTGTTGGATTTTCCCGACACTAATGCAAATTTCACAATAGTTCCATTTATTTATTTTTAAATTTGCATCCCCAGTTCACCGTTCACTAGCAACAGGAATAACTGTTATCGATACAGATTCCATTTTGGTTTGTCCAGTTCCTTCTTTTTGTCGTTTTTCCATTTCAATATTCTGCGCTGTGGTCAATTCCTCATAGTACAAATCAGAACCGAACGGGAAATCCCGCAGAAAATTAGTCCCGTATTCGTCAATCCCGCAGAAATTAATTAATTTCTCATAAATACCCGGGTTCCTAAAATCTTTTCTGCTTTCAATTAACGAATTCATGTCGATTCAACCGAGCAATTTTCGACTGTAACCTCGGTGAACATTCTCCACTCTCCAGGCGCTTCCGGTGGCATTATTGAATCAAAATCGTCGCGTTTCAATACAACTGTTTCGCTGCCAGCAATCCTTTCTTTTTGTTCTTTCTCGGGCGTTGCAATTGAACATTTTGTTTTTCTTCTTTCATCTTCTGATTGTTCCGATGTTAGATATGCTAACCCTAAAATACTTGATGGTTTTAAATTCTAGTTGTTTTATGTGGCGAAACACTTAAAGTTATGCTTACGAGATTCACACGCAATTGCAACTTAATCTGTCTCAACTAGGTTCGCTGGGTAAAAACAAATATGACTGGCTAATACTATACTACCTAATACGTAAATGAAACGTGCTAAAACCGTCAGCAACACATGTCCGGGTAACCTTATATTGCGGTATATTGTAAAATGGAGGACTAAATCAGGCTGATAATTCACGGGATAATAAAGATAGACCACCATTCACATAGGTTTATCGAAAATCGAAGTGCGCGTAAACCCATTTGCCGTTTGTGAGGTAAAAATACTTTACTTCCGTTTTCCTGTCTCCCAGCATCAGAAAAATCAGTACTCTCAGATTGGTACAATTTTTTAGACTTTTTGGCCCATTTTGTTTCCAAAGTTAAATGAACCAGTCTTGTCTCGTTACTAAGCACAGTTGAACCTCATTATAACGAACCGCGATATAACGAATTTTTGTTATAATGAAATTTTTTTTAGATGATTTAGTTGGTTTCCCATAGAATACCATGTTAAAAAATTTCAATATAACAAATTTTGATATTACAAATTCGTTATAAAGAACAAGTATTTAGGAACTCTCTAATACCCACAAGCCCTTTTTATAACAAATTTTGAAAATTAATTACATGACTCACTTGCTGTGTTAGAAAATTTCATTTTTTAAATTGATGAAAATGAACATTTTATTTTTTTAAATACTGTAAAAAGTTAAATTCAAACAAAAATCACCATGTGTATAAATTAATAATATTTTTTTATGATAAACATGAATTTGTTTTCAGTTACAGAACTAGAAAAAAAAATTGTGTACTGTTATAACAAACAGATTTTCGGGTCCCTTGCAGTTCGTTATAACAAGGTTCGACTGAATAGACAAACACTCCCAAAATCATAACACTAAGCAGAATCAATATTAAAAATAAAAATATTTTCTCACACTTACATTTGATAACGATTTTGGTCTATACATGCGCATAAACCGGGATTCCTCCATATCAGTTAGCGCTCTCTGCCTACAGTGTTTACTCTTCTTTTTCAACTGTTTCATGCTTGGTGCTTTTACCGGCAACGATAAAGCATGTGTATGTAAAACTGTATAAACAACATCCCCCGTGTTTCTTGGTACGTTTTCGTCCATCTTTTAACTCCGTATGTAACTAAACCATGAAGTGGGTACGTTGTTTTATGTGTGAAAACAAGGAGTTGATGACAATAACCGTTATCGCTCGTTATCAAAGGTATAAGGTCTAATTTTTTTTATATGTGCCAACTATCATAAGTTACAGAATTTATTATTTAGAAACATTACTAACCTTTTTTTTTTTTTATAGTTATGCAAATATTATTTATTAATTTAAAAAAGACCGAAGCTATTTTTACCAAAAATTCGACTTGCCATATATATGTACATGTTTTTCACTCGGTTTTTTTCTAAGTTAAAAGCACAACCCCTTGCTTAAAGTTAAGCAAAATAAGTGGACTAACTTAAGCAAAATATGATGTAAAAAGCTTCGTATCTTGTAGTGAAAACGCGGTTATCAACTTAGATTTTTCTTTCCCAATTTGAACGCACCTAAAGCTATATCTTGATTAAAAAACCTAATTCAATTAAAATTTCTGTTCTCAATTTTTTCGTACAAAATTATTAACCCAATTGGATTGCGAATGTTCCAAGAAAGATATTTAGATGTCGATAGAAGATACCATTTCATCCGAAATCAGATTCGTGTTTCCTTTTTAATATTAGATCACTAACATAGATTGCACTATAATTCAAAGAAAACCCAGAATCTCGAGTTCAAACATGCTGCTTCTGTTTCTGTCTACAGGCAGATGGGCTAAACGATTTTTACCGTTTAGCCTTATTGGCCCCAAAAAAAGCATTTTCTTAAAAAATAGCACTAAAGATGATGATTTTTTAGTTCAGTGACATCTTTCAGTCCTTGTAAGCCCTCTAATAAAAAACTTTGGTAAAAAAAAGTTGACTGTTTTCTGACAACTATCTGTTGGATATATTATTAATTAATGTATAATGTATAGTTTGCTCAAGCATTTCCTCATCTGCCGCCTGTATTTTGATGCCAAAATCAAACTGAAAAATTCCTGTCTGTACACACAATCGCTACAGAATACATGACTTTTATAAATAATAAGGTGTCTTCAAAGTTTCAGTTTCGGTGGTTTTTGGCTGTTTTCGTGCCTATTCCGTTTATAAAAACAGAAACTTTGAATGCACCTAATGGCACAGTTCATTTGTGTGCAATAAACAGTGATAAATAGATTTCTGTGTTTTTCGTGTGCAAATAATGGAATTTATAGTGTTTGCATTTACTGCATCAAGATACAGACATTCTATAAAGTTGAACTCGGTAAATAATATGTTTAAGTTTTTTTTTTCAACTCCTTGACCAGATAATTTCACACTTTCAGCCCCTCTAAAACTTGAGAGTTGGAAACATGTTCCACAAGAAAAATTCTTATGAGAATTCGAAAAACAGGAAAAGTATACAGTCAGAATTTGGTTTAGTTAGACTGCTTAATAAATGTTCGGTAAAAATATGGATTCTAAAGATAAATGAAGCAATCTTAGTACTGGTTGGTTAATAACCGTTGTGATTATTCTTGTTAGCGAAACGCTCTAATTCACAGTTCTCCAGTGTTCCATGCCTCATCCCGCTTGATACAAGAAAAGCCACCTAATTGATTAACTTGATTCTTTCTACCCATTACAGTCTAGAAAATATTACTTTGTACTAATCTTGATCTGATCTAATTGTACCAACAAAGATAGCAGATCCATTTAGTCTTTCAGGTACAATTGTCGTCCTTGCGATAATTAGAACAAAAATCCAGAAAAACAATTAAAGTTACAACACTTTCCTCAATGGAACGTTCTTAGTTACCATACTTGCGTACAACAAACAAGAGTCCAAAAATGAGGCTGTTTGACCCTTCTAGGTCCCGGAGGCGTCCGTAGAAGTACTACTGACGAACCCAATGTGTAAATTGAGTTATAAAGTCATTGATCTTAAAACCCTAAGAACCCACGCCTCGTTTCCTGAACCCTTACTAAGGCAAAGTGTGCCCCCATTTTTTATTGTGTAGAAGGGCCATGGTATTTCTAGACAATTCGTAATCTTAACTCTTGCAGCCTAATTTCTAGTTGAAAAAACAAAACAACTCAAGACTCCGAGGAGTCCTGAAGCTGAGAGTCAAACCCAGATCCACCGATTGCTGGAGTTATGTCATTCCCTCTAAAAGCCACGCTTTGAGAACAATCCAAGTCAAATATATTATTATTTTCATTTTTGAAACATCGATTTAGTAGATTTTATCAGCCAATAATAAACCAGTAATAAACCTTCCCTTCAATATTAGACAGTTTGCTCTCAGTAATGCAACTTCACAATAGAAGTGATTATTCTTGTCCTTCTTTGTGCTCCAGTTTTCCTGGCTGATAAGATCTAACACGCCCGTTGGGTACTAATATTTCTTGGATAAGAAGCTCTCAGAAAAAAAATGATAGCACAAAAACAACATTCACACGAGCGTGTTGGATATTCAGATATCTTATTTCAAAATTTACGCAAATAAACGCGCTAATGCAAAATCCAATGTAAATTATTTAAAACAAAATTGCACGGTGTTCTAAAATGAGCGGCATCTCAGAATGCGCAATCCCCAAGGTTAGCGCGTGACACGAAGTACATTCTGAAATTTGATCCAAATTAAAAATTTGTATGCACTTAGTGAGTGAAATTTTGCTCATGCAACTTGCATCGTTTCATTTTTGTGCCAAAATCTGTAAACGTTGCGATTATTGGACGCGTGCAATAGTGTAGCTTGTACTATATTTAATTATAGATTAAATTAAGTTAATCTATGTTATAATTTAATCAATATATTTGCGAATCAAGTTTTATTTTAGTCACTCACTAGATGGTTGAACAAGCGACGCCCCAAATTGCTGGGTACAACTATAGATGCGCATCCAGATGATAATAAATAACGGAAAAATTCGATCATGACGTCAGATCGGTGCCAGGTATTTTTTTCCCCCTTGCAAACTGAGCTGGAAAAAAGATATGCGCAGTTTTTTTGTTTTGTTTTTTCTTCTAAAAATAAACTCGAGCGAAACGAGCATGCGCCATGCCACCACCAGGGTGCGGTACTGCACGGCCCAACAATCAAATCTTGCACTCTTTGACCATTCAATTGGATTAAACTGAATCCAATGTGAAGCTGTAATAAAACTTTAAAGTAAATGGTGCACAAGTTTACAGTTTTCTCTTATCGGTTTCTTGAGGTAACATCAGCAGCACGAAAGCAAAATGTACACTCGGCACATTTATATCTCCAAGATAGAGGTAGCATATCAAATTTACCTTGATTTTTATTATAAATGTTATCTAAATGAGTTTTCCTAAAATTGAAATCAAATTTCCACTTTGGGTAGTAAATCTCAACCATCTTGACACGGAAGTGGTATTTGGCTCAATTCTCTTCTTTGGCTCAGTGGTTGTAATTACTAGAGAGTCCAACCGTCCATGTCCTCTTCTGCTTCTTGAGTGCTGACCTTCCCCTCTAGCAACAGCCTTTCTTCTAGCCCATCAACAGTGACAGCTGCTGAGCTGTGAACGGTTGTAGAATATTTCAGACCCATCTTTGAAAACCAAACTGACAAACTGGTCAACAAAAGTTGTTAATTTAATCATTCTAGCATCAAATATTTAGAATGCAATATATTATGCATACGCCGAAGTTGCTGTCAAAAATAATTAATTTATACATAACTCAAAAAGTTCTGGGGGGAACGACATAAATACAACGTGACAATAAGGGGTTTCGTTAATAGACTTTTGAATTTTTCATGTGGTGTCAGTTCTACCAATCATAATATAATTGCAAAACAACAAAAGAGAAAAATTGCAAAATCAAGCAAAAATAGTTTTAATGAAACCCCTTAATGATGCCTGCAGATCACCTACAATATCGCGATGTTTCTGCTGTGTGTATTTATTTGCCTCGTATGCAGTATGCCTCAACTCTACTTACATACTATGCAACATAATTCACAAGTAATTAAACTACAGTTTTCACCTTAAAATCGTTACTCAATGCTTCAATTAACAGATTCAAAGAAAAAGTAATTTAATTAAACCTTGTTGCAGTTGCGTATTCAACATCTAAAACCTTAGTTATTCAAATTGCAAAGACAGTTTTCCATGCTCGATTACCTTATTGAGCTAAATGACAGATGACGTGATCCGACGTAACTCAATATGCAAAACACGTAATGGTCTGTGAATACCCTTATTAGTTCAGTTCAAGATCAAGCAAACCTATTACCGAATTCCATTAAGTGTGTGCACATTTCAAATGAATAAAAAACAACAAAACAGTAAAATGACTCCCTTTTAAAAATAATGTTCCTAATTATTTCCCAAAACCGCTTCCCGCGTTCCAAAAAAAGAAGAAAAAAAATACCTAATCAGTACTAAACATTAAAGCTTGCTTATTAGGATTCTAATAATAATACCATGGGTTGGGAGAAAAAGTGTCATTATTCTTGATGTTTAATCGATCAAACAAAAAAATTGAAATTACTACTGAGCACGACACGAAAACTGAATAAAAGTGTCCAGTTTTGTGTTAGGAATTCGAAACCGAGATGAAGAAATCAAAAATAGATATTATTTGTGTGTTTTTATAGTTCGATGACTTGGCCTAGATTGTCTGTCTGTAAACAATAAATTCTGTATCGAAAACTCTTTAACTAAATCCCCACATGCGATGTAATTTTTGAAGCAGGAAGTGTGCTCACACGATGTTCGTCTTCACTTCCCCGCACAAGGCAAGATTGTTAGAAAAT
The DNA here is from genome assembly GCA_034683725.1 of Strigamia crassipes. Taxonomy (NCBI): domain Eukaryota; kingdom Metazoa; phylum Arthropoda; class Chilopoda; order Geophilomorpha; family Linotaeniidae; genus Strigamia; species Strigamia crassipes. The sequence goes on from JAQFXT010000083.1 coordinate 13,337, forward strand.
CTAAAGATAAATAAAAATGTTGTTTTGTGGCGTGATTTCTAATTTGTGTGGTCTAGAAAATCATCTAAACTTTTTGCAATATTTTTTCCATTTGACCCGGTTGTTTGTGATCACATTTTCTTCTTCTTCTCCTCCCGCGGAAGAATAATTGACTTTAAAAGCTCAGCTGTCGCAACATTGTCCAAGGCCAAATTCTTTTACTGAATTCCTTTCGCCTAGCATCTGTGCTGTCTTTTACAGTGAGAAAAGTCAAGTTTCACAGGTATCTCACATTGAAGGGACCAATAATGTGAAATAAATGAGTCATTTGTGGGTGATTTCACAGAGAAGAGGACGTCGACTGCACACAATCAGAGTTTTCTGCGTCGACAAATATCCTCAGGTGAGACACTGATCAAAGATTCATTTCTCATAGGCAAAATTTGGTTAGAGTATGTGTAGTGAAAGAAAAAAACATGAAAACTCTTGAAAAACTCGGTTTGAGACTATCAAACAAATATAAAAAAAAAGCAACTGTGTATTTCCGGTTGAAACATCGGATGACATTCAGCAATTATTTACTTTGCCAAATTTCTATTGGTTATCGACCTGTTTCCTGAAAACCCAACTAGGCTACTAAAACTGACGTCTTATATCAACATAGATCCTCGTAATATTGTGGTTGGCGTTTTGTCAAACTAAAACCAAATTAATTCTAGTTTGGATGCCATTTTCTCAAACCAAAACTAGACCAAAACTAAGCTGACTGGTTTTAAGAAATCAGCAATTAAAATTGAAGATAAAAACGATTAAGTTAGAAATCCTACTTCTACGCGCAATTGCAGTTTTAGCATCTGCGGGGCCCTAAAGCCAGGGGTGGAGAAACGACCCCGACCCGCGAAATCGTTTGGTCTGGCCTTGCTAATGCAACCGGGGGCGGGGACTCAAAATTCAATAAACCTGGAAAAACAGTTGCGAGTAGCAATATCATCAATATCAGCTAAGAGACAAGCTAAGAGACAAGCTAAGAGACAAGCAGTTCCAGCCATCACATTCCAGCCATCACATAATTAAATGTTTGACCAAACATAGCTGGTAATTTTAAAGTTGATCATTTGTACGGCTCGCGAATGATGTTATAAATATCCAAATGGCCCTTGGCAAAAAAAGTCTCCCACTCCTGCCCAAGCAAATGCAGGTCCAAAGTCCAAAGTCGACAAGCCGCCCCCACCTACACTGTACAAAGAATCACATTTTACTGGCGTCGATAAGACATGACTGATTTTCTGTAGTAATATACCGAGTGCGATGAGTAATTGTCCGAACAATTAGGTCAGCACGAACCTTCTTGCCTGATCGGGCACGAGTGATCTTATCTGTCACGAAGATGAGTGCTGACCTAATTGCGAGTTTGCGACAATTACTCAAGCTCAAGCACAAAGTGTATTTTGTGTGAAAATGTAAACTCGAATCTCTCCATCGTGAGAATGTGGCCACCATAAGGATTTGTTTGTAAAACTCAAAAGATGGCGCCACGAGCAATGATACATTTCACTGATGAAAACTCCTGGTGCCAGACGTTAAATGCTGTTTGTTACACGCTTCACAATTGGTAGGATGAACGATGGCTGTCTTGTAACAGCTCCACTTATTGGTTGTTATTTTATTACTTAGATAGTAATAGATTCTCAATAAAAAAAATTTGGGGTCTTTGAGGTCCAAGAAGCCTCACAAGAAAGATAATTTGGCATCTTTTGGGTCCTAAAAGCGAGAGGTCTAGACAAAAGCCGTCACACTTCCATTTGTTCAAATATTCAGTTAGGGTTTAAAAGCTTCAAAATATAGTTATGCACTTTTTCGCTCTTCTGCACTTCAAATTCGGTGACACTTCTATTAATTCAAATAATTATGATGCTGATTCATAAACTCACATTGTAATATCCACACAATACGCATCTAATCCTCATATTAATCCATATCATAGTAAAACTGGATTTGTTTTGCCTACCTGAATTAATTAATTTATTTATTTTAAAACATTTTATTCCCACAAATCAATCGATACAAAGGCCGAGGCCTATTTTGTACCTCTTAAATTGATTTCAATAAAATTCCGATCTATTCACATTGCTTCGCAGGTATTCGCCCAGTTCATGTCCTTTTGTCAGAGCAAATGGAACAACACAAGCATGGGTAGCTCACTAAAATCATCGAAAGGGAACCGAGCGAATATCATTTTGTGTCCTAAACCTGTTATTTGAAAGTGGTGACTCTTGTCGTCACCTGCAAAGTGTGGGAAGAGGAGAAGGAGGAGGGTGCTATTTCACGCTCTTGTCATGCTAGTGATCGGATTACATGGGATAAAACTCTTCGACAATTTCTCTTCTAACAATGCGGATTATAACGCAGTGGCGTTTCTTTCTTTTTTAACTGGAAGCAATATCAAGTAATTTTATCTTTGTAGGGTAAAGAATCAAAGAACTAACGTTTTTGCAAGTATATTTCATTGCTGAGAATGTTCAATGCTCATCATTCCACCCACCAAAATGAGCAGACTTTGCATCAAAGCAGTGTTGCATTGCATCTGGCATCAATTACTATATGGAATTTCATCTCTGTAACAACTACAAAGCAGGTGGGGCGACCAGTCTGCGTGTGTATGCCTTTGTACAAGCACCAACCAGACTCCCCACAGGTATAAAACAAATTTGTAAGAGGGTGTCCTGGAGTTAAATCTAATTAATTAGTTCCTGTTCCCATTTTTTTACGCACTTTTCTAACAATCTTGCAGCAGATAGTCCAGTTGCTCGCATTCCAATCCCAAGACGTACTGAAAAGTGCACCAAGTGTTTTTCTCCCCACCAAATATATATATTTTTTTTAAACAATATTAGCACCCAGTGTACTTGACCCTTAAAAAATAATAGATAATTTTAAATTAATTGCAAAGGGTTAATAGAATTCTAATCTGCATTACTAAGTTCACATCCGTCTCAATTTCAAAAATTAATTTCAAAACAAAAACATTCGGACTAAAAAACTTGACCTGTTAAACTTTACATACGAAAAATGATAATTTCGCTAGAATGTCTAAGTCTTGTTTTTTTGTGACATTCCACACCTCATAAATCGCTTTTATGGCAACTGTTTTCTTTTGTAATGCGAGTTTACTTTGGTCATTACCTTTTTTTTTTCACTTCATTCAATCACGGACCACACGTCGACAAGGCGGAGTCGTCTAAACTGAAACCATTTTAGGTTCAGTTTCATCCGTAGCCGGATTACATTTTATCATCCCCAATTCCGCTCCCACTCCCCCCCACATCCCAAAAAAAAAAATTGGTTGGTTTGGGATTGCAGACCAAAACTGAATACAATGCAACACAAAAGGAAGTAAACGACCTTTGGCCGGTGACAACTTGTGTGTTCTATCAAGGTGACACCTCGAATGTTTAGTGGGAGAAATAATTACAGGTCGGGCAAGAGATAATGGAGACAAAGGAAGTTAAACACGAAAAAGAAAAGACCCCAAGCACCACTTGTACACACCTCAACACACAAGGTGAATGGCCTCAAAATTGACAGCTGGCAACTCTGCATAAATTGCACCAACTTTATGATAACATATTTAATCTATGCATCCAGTTTAAACGTGGATCACGCCCTTTTGAAATTACAAAAGCAATGAATCCATCAAAAACAAAAATTCTGAATAGCCACATTCGAAATGTAAAAAAAAAAAAAAAAATTTGCTTTATATCCAAATGTGAATAAAAACTCATTCACTTGGCTACAAAGGTGCCATTATTTGGTGCAAAACTGCACTTGAAAAGTGCAAAAGTGCATGTTAGTGGTGTATACACCAGTCATAAAATGATTTTTTTTCTTTTAATAATGTTTTTTGAAGTTTTATCTTGTGATGGTGCGCCTCTGGGACAACTTTACACTTATCTACACCTTTTTTTTTAGAGTGCATGATTAACTCAATCTGAAAATAATTTATAGCAAAGAACAATTACTAACTCTACGATCTTCATGTAAGATTAAGGTAATGGGGGCTGCAAATTTAGTTACTGCTTTTGTGGAAACAAAGCATGCTGCCACAAAGTTCTTGAAAGCAACAAAGCCCTGAAGTGAAGCAAAGTAAACAATACACAAAAAAAGACGCAACAAAGCAATGCAAAAGAAATTTTGTGACCACAAATAAAGCACTGCAGACAACTCACTTATCCAATCTTTAAACTTTAAATACAAAACAAACAAGCCCCCAACATTTTTGTAAGCAAATCAGCCTTGAAAAAATAAAAGAATAGCCAAAGGTAACCAAGGTAAACGCAGCATCAAGACTGAACAAGGTGAACGTCTAATCTAATCACGTTTTTCAAAAACCAAACTATAGACGTAAATTTTGTTTCCAAAATAGTATTCCCTTTCTTCATACTTGAAAACACTACGGCAAGAAAACATCACCAATAATGCAACATTAGGAAATTACAATTTAATTGCTTTTTTTTAAATCTGCAACTCATCAATCTGTCCCGACTTTACGATTAAACAAACGTTGAACTCTTTGCAAGATACAAGTCAATAGTTTTACTGTGTGTAAATATACTCTTAAAAGTTTAGTGACTGCATAAATAAATATAAATACATTATAATACAATCAGAAACGGTTTTTCCAGTTTGCATTTAAAGTGTTCTTTCGTATTTTTGAAGAAAATAAAATTAAAGTTAAAACAATCAAAAATGCAAAATGAAGAATGACAACCTGAGAGTTGCTCATTGTCGAGCAAATCACCTCAGACAAATGGACTTTTTTATCCAGTGATTGGAGTTTAAATGATGTAATAATAGTAATTAAAATGCAGACTATTGATTTGGAAGTGTAAAACAGTTTCTCGATCGTCCTAATTCCGATAATTTCGATGTATTTTTAAAAATTGGTGCACTTAATAGCATTAGCTTCGCGCGCTCCCAATTTTTACCCTTTTAAAATCAAATTAATCATTTGAAAGCACAAGCCATGCTCGTTTCTAAGAATAGAACAATTAAATTCAACTTCCTTGTTGATGTTGGTCACAAACAGTTTCACACGACCTTTAGTGTCAATTCAAAATGGATTTAAAACTCACAACACATTTTACAATAACGTAAAATCTGGTTATTTAAATCGAGACCTGTTTGAAATGCACCCAGTCCTTGCAATTGGTAAAACCCCCAAAAAATAACACATTTTAATTTCCAAATTTAAAAAAAAAAAAAAATTAAAAACTAAATTAACCGAACCACGAGCCACGAGATGAATGAAATAAATAATCCATTTTTTTTTTTCCTTTTGTAAAATATAAACAAATAAATCCATCTCCGTCAACCAAGAAAAATGTTGCAACTTCTAAAAAAAAAACGAGTCCCTTCACCAACATTGATAGAGCAAATGTATTACCTTCATTCAGCAGGTAAATGACTGTGCACGCTACTCAAAGCACAGCTGTGCAAGTGAAGTTTCCACCTGACGTTCCGTTGGCGTCTGCGTGGCGTGCTCGGTAAAGTCAGATGAGGTCAGCTGGTTGCGCATTTGCTGGCCACCAGAGCAACTGTTCTTTTTTTTATTTCCGGTTTTCTTTCCCACCTCATCTTTCATTATACAGAAAAAAGTTCGACCTCGTCTCTAATCGCACACTGACCCAAACAACCACAGGATGATATTCAACCCTTTAGTCAGTCGAATAGAATCGCCCATTGTCCATTTTCAGACGCAGGGCTTGGAGGGGCACTCATTTAACTCATTTAATAAAAGACCACTTAGTAAAATTCCAGCAAAAAAAAAAATTAAATAAACTCCAGGATCAGTTTTAATGTTGCAAACTAATTAAATTTCAATTCAAACGTTGGAAACTTGATATTCAAGAGTACTTTTGCACATTTTAATTTAAAACTTTTCAATTTGAAACTGAAATCCACTTTCCTTGACACGAAAATTGTTAAAAATCCACTTCGCCGCTATTGTTTAATCCTCTTTAAATATAAATCCAACACTTATTGCTAGATTTTTTTTCGACCTTGCCTAATCTGGTTCACAAATGCGACCTCGCTTTTCTTTTTCCTTTTTGAATAACCCTCCTCCTCCTCCTCTCGCCTTGAACCAATTTTCAATTCAAGTAAGGTAACAAACAAGCAATCAAACGGGCGAACATCAGGTCAAATTTAGATAACATTTGAACTTGACTCGCGAAAAATGTAAACTATTCATCGATCAAGGTCATCCGAGCAGAGTGGTAATGGGCGATAAAATTTGAAATTTTCAACCAAACGAGTCAACCGTAAAAGCTTATGTCGTTTTCCAGTTTAAACGCAATTAGTCAAAAATGATAACAATTTTTTTTTCAGAGCAATAAAATAGAACTTAGTTGGATTTAAAGCTCTAAAAATAGGCTTAGAAAACATAAGGTTAATTTGAATATTTAATTTATTCATTTATTTATTTGCACGCATTCAAAATTCATACAAGGAAAGGAATTCAAGTTGTGTTTATCTGTGTCACAATACTTGATGGCCATGTGTCGTGACCAGTCTAGCACTACATCCAGGAACTATAATCTCTCGGTTATCGTGTCTATACGTTACAGTTACATTTGTTTTAAAATTCATGATAAAAATCACCGATTAACCACAGCCCTTGAATATAGTGTAATATGAAATATTTAAGCTGTACTTAGCATTAATAATAAATCAACAAAATTCAATGATTTCAATATTTGAAGGAGAAAAAAGTGATCATAAAGCCAAGTCTACACCTCCAAATTAGGTGATTGTCTCCACCCAGGTGGAAAGAACTGGAGGCGAGGGCGAGGTGAAAGTGAACTATGAACACGTCTCACGTCTGTCACCTGGAAAAAAGGGTGGCCAATTGAGGATAACAATTTCACTGAAATTGTTATATCCAACATGTTTTTCAAGGTGAGATGAGAAAAAGTTTTTAAAGTAAAAGTAACTTTTTTCAAAAACATTCAAATTTTAAACTTTTTGTAAGGTTTACCTCAAACTAATTCTGAAACCTGCGTAACTTTGTATCAGCCGATTCAAGTTGGTTGATAAACGGAAATTTGATGTGTCGCTCTCGTGCTTAAAAGGATTATCTATTGAACTGAAACATGTTGAGAGGTAAAATCGGAAGTTGGTAAATTACCGTAACCACGACTACTATCACATATCAGTCGCTGTATCAACACGCCTTTCCCTTGATTCAATTATTTAAACGCATATAAACTTTTACGAATCAATATTAAGCATTTCAAATGAGGCAATTATTACGCTATAAAACTTGCATCGGTAGAAACATCGTCGAATGCCATAAATGCAAAATTTAATCTCTTCATACAGCGAGTTTGTGACCAAACTTTATTTAGTCTACCCATGCACCAAAAACCATTTGGTCAAATCTACATTTACACGCATGCACGATGGTATCTTATTGCTTTCACAACGTAATTATAGTTTGGACGAAGCTATGTGCAGCACTTGCGGCTTAAATAAACAAATACAATGCAAAAATATACAATTCTCTGGGAGTGGAACAAACAATGAGATTGGATACATTGATCCAGTTTATTTGGTTGGGATAAAACAGAAATTCATTCATTTTCGTATGCTGTGGGCAACTCACTTTTTTGGCCTCAATTTGTAATAAAACAGGCCGTGAAATCCCACAGCACCACGAGGCCTTAACTGACCTAATGCGCCTCTACTTTAACTTTAATTAAACTCATTAACAAGTCATTTAAAACTAAACCCCTAAGTTGAATACAAATACGATTACGAGATTGCATTTATACTTTACTACAAAAATCTAATATTTAACTTGGAATTGTGACGTAGAATGAACTTTATAAAATCCACGTGGGAAATGCATACCAAATTGAATAAAAATTTCAAAAAATTTTTAAAATAGCAAGTCGGCCGTTGAATAAAAATCCACCCTCACTGGTTACATCTTTTTTATTTTTATTTCTAATTTTAAGCAAACGTTTAGGAATGTTTAAACTCAATTAAAATTTATCAATGTTTTATTTGCATAAAAATTAATCCAAATAGGCAGACAAACTTTATTCTCTTTGTCAACATTAGATTTTCTTAGAGCCAAATTTAATAAATGTAAAAAATAAAATGTCCAAGTTTCAGACATTTTTATTTCCCTTTCGTGACTTACAATTACACCAGCAGTCTACTTCATTTGAACTTTGAAAATGGATGTAAAAGCCATTCTGATCCTTCACTTCACAAGCTGCAAGTCCTTGCTAGGCAATTTAACTTGACTTTCTTAAATTAGATAGTACCGAAGAAAAGCCAAGCTTTTCAATATACACTTATTTCTTCCATCAATCTATAAAAGGATAAAAATCATGTTGTAGCGACCACTTAGTTGCAGAAATACTGGTGGCATGCAAAGAAAAATAGCCCTCCTATCCCCTTTTAAATAATGTAAACTCATTTCCTCAAGAAAAGCTAAAAAAATTTAAAGTTTGTTCGCTCACAATTAAACCTCAACTGGAAACCATTTCAAATTTGAACAAATTAATTTTATTTGTATTATAATCCAAATTTTAAAAAAAAAAACCTAAGATGATAACACAAGCCATTAAGTTCTTAGTTTATTTTTTAGTTTAATCTAAGCAGTAAAATAATTTGTTTTTTTATTTTAGTTCATCAAACTTTGAAGTACTATACGACGATCGATTCATCTCGATGATTCAAATCTAACGAGATATAGGTTTTCTAGATTGATGTAGTAGTTTGAAAAATATCCCGTAAAACTTTCGAGGTGATAAGATCATCAAGCGCCATTTGCAATAACCGTTACTTTTTAAATTTACACAAGTCTGAAGAGGATTATTTTTTTGGATTATAGCCCACGATTTTAACCTTTTCACGTTTGCAGTTTGAGCAAGTAATTATTTGGAAACAAACCCTTGCAGTCCAGGAACCACCCTCGAATCGCCGAGTCTTCGTACAAGTGTTGAATACCAGAGCACCGGTATTAGTGCCGAAATTAGCTTCATATATAACATTAATAGCATATTAATAGAAGGAAAAAGGGGAAAAAAACCAGAACCGACAAAGTACGGATTCGAACCCATAATTTAAAGCAATTTAAATTTCATTTACTAACTAGCATCAGATTTGCCTTAAATCGATCCGCTGGAAACTCCGGATGAAAAGTTTAAACCGACGGGATATGAAACCAGCAACTATAGAAATGTAAGTCAAGTCGGAAAGAAAGCAGTACTCGAAATGTCTCTTCCAGATGTATCAATTGGCCCCCTACGAACCGCCAGATCGCAGCGTACTTTCGTCGCAAGGTTGCGAGTTTCTCATAAGTTTATCAAAGCAGGTTAGAGATTCTATAGAAACATATTTCTATTTTATCTATTTTATTTTTAAACTGGAGCGCTTCAATTCGACGTGAACAAAGAAAAATGTTGAAATATCCGGTATTAACACAAGATTAACTCAATATAGGGGATCTTAACTCCAAATAAGATTGATTTTCACCGAGTCAATTATTCATTGCAGTTATCTGTACTTTACCTGCAGTTGTTTGATTGATTAGTTCGAGTTTCTGAGGGCTTGAGAACTCAGTTTGGATACTTATTCTTTAATTTTATCGCGGAAATGTGTAGTTGACTATTAGAAGCATTGCATACAACCCAGAGCTCATTAGGGTTCCTTCGTTTTCTAAATCGAGTTTAAAATCTAGTGTTGAAACTCGATTTGCACAATGACGTTTAAGTCGGAGATAACGAAAATGGAATTTGTCAATTTTTTTTTTTCCTTTTCGGGTCTGCCAACTTCTCAAAGTTGAGCTCTCCGAAACAGCTGTTTCTGTTTTCAAATACTATTTTCTCGGCTATCTAACAAATCTCTACTAAATACCAGATTAGTCTAAATGATATTTCTAATCCCAGCTAATTAAAAACTTAATTTTTTTTTAAAAAGCTGTTTGAAACATTTAATTTGCTCTGTATGGAGCGTGCGTTCAATTTCAATGTAACATTTAATAATTGAATAACATTGAATAATTGAATTGCTGGTTTATGACGCAATAAACGCCTTAAAAACGTCTATTGTCTGAGTTATAAAGAGCTGCTTTCATACTGTATATAGATTTACCTAACATTTCGCCTTTTATTAGATTTACTTATTATTATAAAAAAAAAGGCGTCTCTGACTTGAAGTACGATTTTATTGTCGTTAGTTTTTAATAACTTTTCCATTTATAAATTAAAAGCCTCTCTCAAAACTTACAAAGTAATAAAAGTTTGTCCACCCCATATATTGCAAGAGCGGTTACAAAGTTGATAAATTTATTGGTTTAGTTGTCAGCAGATACACCCTACTTGACCTTTGATAAAAACTTGCTACTCTATTGTTTCAATAAAGCCCAACCTGTTTTTGTTTACATCTGTAATCAGCATAAATAATGAGTGAGAGGGAACAAACAAAAATATCCTTTTTTTTTGTAAGTTTACTATAATTTTGGAAAACATAATCAAATTTTTTGTTGTTAAAAATGTTTTTAGAAAAATTCCACATAGGAAGTAATTTTATTTCACAGTTCATCAGCACAGAAACCTCAAGGGTAGCAACACATATAAGATAATTTCAAAAATAATATTTTTGCAGCTGGTTTTGTTTCCAGAATTTTCCAAGCACCAAAAAAGAAAGAAAAAAATTTATTTGTTTTTTAAATTGGATGTAATTAGTTAAAATTAACTTAATCAGTTTACTGTTGTGTTCTATGATTCCAGATGTATCAACTTTAAGACGTTGTTACAAAAAAGTAATATCCCAAGTTTTGATTGGCTATCATCGATAAGCTACAGCGCTCAGAATGCTGAGTATAGAAATTGATGAGACTGAAAATAAGATTAAGTTCGAAAGGTCGATTACTGGAATATGCCAAGGTCGAGTAAACATTCACCAATGTTATAACACACCTTGAAACGTGGTTTAATTAAAATTTATTCCATATTTATCACTTTTTGAAATTGAAATTATACTCCATGCTTCAGATTCCTTCGAATACAGAAATTGATTAGTTGGATTTAAAATATTTTACTTGTTACATTCCAAATGTCTCATGTTAAGCGTTGTTGTTGTTTTGTGTTACAAACTTCCATTGACCACCACGAAACGACTAAAACGCCCAACAGTTCGCACCTAGTATCTTCATGCAATATTTAAACTGCGCATAATGTTCTGCGCATCAATTTAACATGGCGAAAGTCAAGCTTGTTGCACACAGTAAAAATAACCCCACAAAATTTCGGTACCATGCGGTAGATTTCGTTTGCTGTTTATTTACTGTATTTTAGCATTATTAGGTCTAATTTTAGACTTACAGTAGTACTTTAAAGGGCACCCATACTACGCGCGATACGACTGAAATTAGGAAAACCGCTGCGCAGAAAGAGGGTGCGCAGTATGAATTTAGCATCAAAACGCCCGGGCGTAAACTGTAGTTAAAATACACCTATTGATTAGGTCACTTTTTATTGTGACCAGTACAGATGACGACTCAGGAAACTGAATCCAGTTTAATACAACTAAGATTTCAAATAATCGAAGTTTTGTACACACAAAAAAACTAATTTCCCATAATGCACGCCACCTCTAGGAGCCAAAAAATACTCATTTTCAGTGCTAAAAGTGCCTTCATTAGTAGAAAACTGCCTTTTTTTAAAAGAAAAATTCATTTTTTTTTTTTAAAAATGCACTTTTAAAAGTTGTGAGTTACGAACGACACGTTTTTTGATGAATTTAAAAGAACTAAACCTTATTTCTGGTTTTACAAATAGCATTGATCCTACGGGATAGTGGTAGCCAATCCGTGGATCAACACGGTAAACGATGCGAGCCTCTAGTGGTGTCCACTACGCAAAGTCAGGGACCCGGAGATCCAACCGTCCCTTGATTGGTGTTCAGCATAAAATGGTTTGATTTGCGCCTGACGTGTCATGAGCAAAAGCCATCATCCAATGTCATTGTGTTGTTCCCCGGACCTTCGATTACTGCGAAGAGGCCTGACTACAAGTCTTCAAACTTTGCTCCTCGCTTGTCTTTTGAAAACAGGACCTTGTCTCAGATCGCCACCTCGTCCGCGTCGTACCGGGTTTTCTGCGCTGCACCACAATGAGTAGATTTTCTCTCGCTTCGCCGCGTCATTCCAGTAGCTTAAAAAATGGACCCTCTGTTGGATCCTCGGACCAGTCGACCACGTCGGATGCCCTGGCGAATAAGCGTGCACCAGTTCGAAAGGAATGAATTTGGTCGATGTCTGGCGATTTGTGTTCAAGGCCCAAACGACCTGTTCCAGGTGTGAAACCCACTTGGCCTCGTTTGCTTCAAATTTCCTCAGACCCTGCACAATAGATTGTATCATTCGCCTGGTGGTGTACCCTCGAGAGTTATGTGATTCTCTTCGCAGAATCCTGTCATCTCAATTGATACAAAACCTAAAAAAAAGTCTGAAATAATTTTGTTAGGATATCAGACACGTTTGACATCATTCCAGCAAAGAATCGCGATCGTGGTTGCCGATCTCGTGTCTCGCACTGGTGTTGCCACAATAAACCTTGTTGCCAAATCAACGACCACAAGAATGTATGCAAATCATGCGTGCGGTCAGTACAGTCCAGCATGGTCAATGACGACTAATTCGAATGGTTTATGTGGTATTTCTCTCGGTTCGAGCAATCCGGGGCCTTGCATGTTAAACGGTTTTGGGTTTGGCACTGGCAACATGTTTTGATGATGTCCACTGTTTGCCGTGCCATATGTGGCCACCAGCGTTTCCCCTGCAATTGGGCAAGCATCTTTACAACGTCGGCGTGTGCACTCTCTGCGTGTGTGGCATTCATAAGTTGTACAATTAATTTGGCTGGCACTAATATTTTCAGGATCTTCTTGCCGTCTACTCTTGTCCTTCTGCAGATTAGACCGTCTTTTGTTGCGTAATTTTCGTCGTCCGTTCTTGCACATGTGCACTCATCATCTGTCGCCTGCTCATCTGCCAATCGATGGTCGCGAGCCCGGATGTCAGTAAGGTAAGTGGCTTGACCTTTGCTGCAAAGTTTCTAATGAAACGGCAATAATAACTTGCAAATCCCAAAAAAGCACACACGTGCTTCACGCTGGTAAAATTTGTAAACTTCCAACCACCTCGAAGCACGCTGGATCAGTCAGACGTCCAGATGATGGCACGATGTACCCAAGAAATCGGATTCCCTTGCAAGAAGTTGGAATTTCATAAGGTGGATTTTTAATCCTTTCTGGATTATGTTCTGCAATAAAATGTCGAAATTTTAAATTAGTACGTTCGTATCTTTATTGCCCTGTCCAATATCCAATGGCGTTGTGTATTCGATGGCGTTGTGCATTCGATGGCGTTGTGCATTCGATGGCGTTGCACACATACACACTGTCCGTGTCTGCGTGCATTATGAATGGGGAGTTGGCCATCCCCATTGGCATTCGTAAAAGTTCCTAAAGACTCAACGAGGTCCAAAACGCTATTATGGACTGGTCACACTCGCGAATCCTTATATTGTAAAATGCCTGAGCCACGTTTACGGTGTTGAACAATATTGGGCAGTTCGCTGTCAAGTCCTCATTGATTGCGAGCATGTGGTAGATCTTCAAGTTTAATTTTGCATTTAATGGTTGTAAATCCAAAACCAGACGTCGGGACATCGTGAGGTTTATTGGGTTATTTACTATAAAAAGACAGAAATTGCTCAACGAATTAGAAGGGCGACAAACACCCAACTCCTGCCATTTTCGTATCTCTTCGAATACAAAATCCGTATCTTTTGCGTTAAAATTTTCACGAATTGGCTCATTGTCCTTCAGTGTGCTGCCACATTCAACATCCGGGCATAATCCTGGCAGTGCTCTATGAGTAAACGCTGCATAATTACGGATGCAAGTTATTCATAATTCCTCCCTCTGCTCTGGTGTTACCGAGGTGTTTGGCCCTGTCGTCAACAAAATGGCAGAAAAAAAATCCAAAAACCATTCATTACAACGAAAGCACTGCATTTTCGTCATGTCGGCGCCTCGCTTGTAATACTCGGCGTAACGAGACACTCCTCTGGGTCCGCGCAACACTAATCTCCATCGATGGTGCTCTGCATTAGCCGTGCGTTCCTTGGATGTCCCCATGGTTAAAGCGATCGTGCTCGCTGTCGTATTCCCCATTGTCTTATCCCTGCGCCGAAGATGCGCCATGACTTGCAGTATGGCCCCTGTACGAATCATAAACAAATTCAGCCAGGCTGACTAGTTTGCGACACTTTCAGTCATCATGAACACAACCTCTTTATCGCTGATCTGAAATTCTCATTTAGAAGACTCAATGCATAGTTGGACAACGTCTCGCCCCAAATCTGTATACGTGTGGACATTCGTGCCGCCACTCTGTGTAGTCCTCGTTGGCTCCCATGCGATAGATTTTTCCCAGGTTCGCCATCTTGGATTTTGTAGTTACCCAAATTTTGTAGTGATCGATCCGCGTGGATTTCACTTCGACAATCGTATGTCGGGCGTACGTCACCTATCCGTATCATATTGTTAACGTTAACGAGAGTTCCCTCGCTTTAAATTCGAAATCCGTTAGTCGACTGCGCCATGCGAGTTATGAACGACACGTTGTTTAGTGAATTTAAAAGAACTAAACTTTATTTCTGGTTTCACAAATAGCGTTAACCCTACGGATTAGCGGTAGCCAATCCGTAAGTCAACACGGTAAACGATGCGAGCCTCTGGTGGTGTCCGCTACGCAAAGTCAGGGACCCGGAGATCACAAAGGTTTAAAAATTTCCAACTTTCTAAAATTCACTTTAAAAATTACCCAACCTACGATACGCAATTGCATTACCGTATTTCTCCAAATAAGAGCCGCGGCTCTTATTCCAAACTGGCACTTTCAGCTGCGGTTGTTAATCGAGGGCAGCTCTTATTATTTTTGTACTGTATTCGATACGTAACGAGTGTATGGTATTCAGTCAAATATCACATTTTTACAAAAAATCAAATTATTTTCTGTGAAAAGTGTGACATTTGACCGAAGACCGAATACCGTACACGTGTCACGTTTTTTAATGAAAATAGTACATAATTCTGTAAAAACTTTGAATTGTAGCCACCCTCGAATAACAGCCGCGGCTACTAGTCGAGGGCGGCTCTTACATCAAACCACCACCCTCAGCCGCGGCTACTATTCGAGGGCGGCTCTTATTTGAAGAAATACGGTATTTACATTTCTTAACTGTAGCAGCAAGCAAAGAAATTGTGTGAGATGAAGATCAGTCGGCATAAAGCGTAAGAGCAAGCACCTAACTGCATCATCTGTCTGTGTAACCCTAGTCTGAAATTTAGTAATAAAGCAATTTGATTTGGCTAAAAATAAAAACCAAAATCTGAACTTCTATATAATAATGCTCATTATAAAAGTGACCTGCTTGCATCAACTTAAACTTGAAATAAGCAGTGGGAAATAAAATAAGCCTATAAAAAATAGCAAGAAAAAAATTATAGGCCTGTTGATTTAATTTCATTGTTATATGACCCATTTTAGTGAGAAACTGGTGTGAAATGGTTAGCTATAAATAAATACGTTGTACTTGAATAACAAACAAACGGAAAACACTTTAATATCGAAGTCATTAAATAGTTACCAATGCTTTCAAAGTACAATGGTGACTCCAAGTGTAAAAAAAAAAACACATATATATAAAAAAAAAAGAGCCTATTTTTCACTTTCCGAATAACTTTTTTGTACACGACATAAATAAATCAACTTCTCGCATAGAAAGTTTTAAAGTGAAAAGAAAAAGTTGATACTGCTGGCAGAACTTGAACAAATGATTTGTTCGCTGTCTCCGACATCGTTTGACAAGTAAAAATTACACCTAGTAATACACGGTGTAATGAAGCGATAAAAACAACGGAAACACTCGGAAAACAAAAATTAAAATCCTGTAAGAATTTAGCTGCGTTTATCTAGAACACCAATCTATATAATCCTAAAAAAAAAAATATATATCTAAATTCTCAAATAATTATTTTTGAATTGATTTTATTCACTTGTTTTGCATGAAAAATTGCAAAGTTTTATATGCTAAAGCTTAAATGAAGGTGAAAAAAATTAATTAGATTTTATGATGAATCAGGCAAAAAAAAAAAAGAATTTCTCCAAATGTATTTTCTCCGTTGCCTTCGATGCCATTTACATTAAAGCACTTTGAAATCTTTCAGATAGCGATAAATCAATTCGAAAACACTCTTACCATACACAAGATTGGAATTTTTTTTCCACATTTTTTTCAAAACCACACAATTGTCAGTGATAAATCCATTCCAAAACTATCCTTTAGATTTATATCGAAATTTATTTATTAAAAAAAAAAAAAAAAAAAAAAAAAAAAATATATATATTTTTAATTTAAAAAAATTGATTTGTGTTTTTATAAACAGAATGGATGCCAAAAACAGCCATACACAATCACCAATAACTGCAAAAACAAAAACCACAGCTAGAGTGATTTTGAAGTGGTTTATGCCGGGTTTTGGTTTTTACAACCAAATTTTGTAAAGGCTACCAAGCTCGTTAGATCGAAGAATCAAACTTTCCAATTGTCATAATGCTTTCAGGCAAAGCATCCACCTCCTAAAACGTGCCACAACTGCACTTAGCATTTTGCTCAGTCTAATTTTGCAATACTGTGTTCATGGCAAGACAGTTGACCACATCTCCAAGAGACCGGGCCAAAACTGACAGTCATTAAATCTCAATGGATTCTTCTGCCACCAAGTAAATAAACTTAAAACAGCTAAAAAAAAATTTTTTTGCACCGCTGTACGTGAGAACAGTCGGTTGCCATCCTAGGGGAGCACGTAAGAAAAACAAAACATAAAACGGGATCAAACCAAAACGTAAAAAAAAACATGACTTAAAATTTCCTAATTCCCCCAGTAAATGTATAACAATACAAATATTACAAACATGGATGGCAAATTAATGGTTGAATTTTGGGTCGATTAAATTTGATTGTTTTCGTTTTGCTTTGATTTTGCTTGATATGTTTTGTTTCGTAACAAAATCCTATTAAACCATGTTTGATTTCATCCTATTTGATTTATTTCCATGATTTGTTTTGTTTTTCGATAATAAAACTCCATTATGTTCCATAAGTAGGATTAGACACCTTTTTAGGGACATTACTTGCGCTTCCTTGCGTGAAGAATGCCTATACATATGAGAATAAAAAATAAATAAAAAGAAAACACCTTTTTGAAAATGCAGCTACATCTTCCATATGTTTTCAGTGAATAAGTGCAAAACCTTGCAGATGTCATCCACCTCATAAACCCCAGGTGACTGCAACTGCCATATATTCCCTATGCCCATAGCCGATTTCCGCCCAAGCTCTTCAACCCGATCCTTAGAGAGAATGCCTAAGAAGCAAACAACATTTCCTCTTACAGTCCTTTCGCCTTCATTAATTTTGCGCGCGACACCTGTCGACCTGATATGGAGACAAATACCGAACCCCACCCATCGATGGAAGCGATCAATTGTTTTTATTACCTTGCTGAACAAAGTTGTTCGCCGAAACACATATCGATTTTAAGTTAATTGCAGTGCTATATCATTGAATTCAAACAGTGCGCCTGATTAATTAGATGATTAATGATAACGTGTTCATATTTGCATAATATCCCCCCCCCCCCTCTAATTTCAAGTTGACAGAAACACGAATCAAGTCAAAATGTGACAAAAAGCGGACATGCAGTTATATTTAGATTCAATTATGTAAGGGATATGTATGAGTATTGTCCTTACTGTACCTGCTCGCCAGTGAAGCAAAATTTAATTATTGAAATAAAAAAAAAACCAATTCTGACTGCGATAATGAGTTCCACCTTTCAGCGAATCAATATTGGCTTATTTTATGGCGGAATATGCGTTCTATTCAGCAATTTTGCAATGGTTTATGTATTGGAGATTTGTTTACAAGTGGTGTTGACCGCTGCAATTAGTGGTGTCGTGTAGTGGTCAAAAGGGTAGTCGTTTCAACTGTCAATCCTCTTATATTGACTTTAATTTGCATCATGTGCCGTTGCCGTAATGGAAATGTCGTTGAACCGTTAAAATATCATATAGAAAAATGATTTTCCTAAAGAATTGTAGTTGTATTTACATTATCAATTTGCAAAGTTCATTTTGCTAAAATCTTGTCATATACGCACCACGTAATAGATAAACAATAAGACCAAACAATTCTTTAAACCGGTGTCCTGGGACAAACTGCAGGGCCAGCCTTAGCCTTAGCAATTGGTGAGGCCTCCTGGGAGTGACGTAATTGTAAATTTTTGGCTCCATACACCTTTTTTTCACGCGATTGAAAAATCATTCTAAAGGCCATTTTGGGGACACTGAAATAGAATTAATTTGCTTGGCTTGAAGAGTGGGGTGTGCCTCTCCAAATCATGAAAATGAGTTCCAAAATATGGTTGCTGGGACACTTAAATGATGGGGACGAGCCAGTAAATTTAAATTTTTTTAAATGTCTTTTTTTCTAATGTCAGATGGTAACCGTTGAAGCTTTTGAACAGTTAATAAAAAAGAAGTTATTTTATACAATGTTCCTATAAACAGTGTTTTAAGTGGTGGTCCGCGGACCGGTTTGCGAGCTAGAGGCTGCCTATGTGCTAGCAAGAAGCTGCCAGTCCGCCAGTTTACCGTTGAAATGCAAAGATTATACAAGCTTACAGTTAGTGGAGCAATGTTAAAATAAGTTTATTACCGTAAATCCTCTAGTTGTGCGCAGATCCCCCAATACACCGCGGGTCTCTATTTAAGTGCGGGAAAAGTTAAAATTTGCCCGTAGTGCGTTGGTCTCTATTATAACGCGGGGCGTTACAATAGAGACCCACTTACATTTGTCTTCGCAATTCTTTAGTTATTTAAATTAAAATTATATCAGTTTAATTGATAATATTTCGAATTTTTTTTTATATAGTATTTTCCGCAGTTAGGTGTAACGAGAAAATTCTCAAAAGTATTTACGAATATTATCAACTAACCAATAAATATTATTAATTTGGGGAAGATTGGAATA
The DNA here is from genome assembly GCA_034683725.1 of Strigamia crassipes. Taxonomy (NCBI): domain Eukaryota; kingdom Metazoa; phylum Arthropoda; class Chilopoda; order Geophilomorpha; family Linotaeniidae; genus Strigamia; species Strigamia crassipes. The sequence goes on from JAQFXT010000083.1 coordinate 32,497, forward strand.
ATTTGGAGATGGCAGCAATTTACTAGTTTCCCAAAATTGGTTTTAGCGCGATCACAAGGTATATTCACCGTTAGTGCACAGAGATCCGTTAGACCGCGGGCCTCTAATAGAGCGCAGGTAAAAATTCCATTCTGCTAATAGTGTACAACCAGAGGATTTATGATATTTTGTCGTCAGACCATGAACCTCAAGTGCTCTTAAATACAAATTAAAATACCTAGTCCTAGTCCACCATAACTAAATACAATACCGCAACACATTAGGACAAAAAAAAACTGATCCGCTACATTACATAGTTTGAAAAGTGCTGTTTTAAAAGATCCCTCCCATCCCTGCTTCTGCTCTATAGCACGTGCGGTTCAATTGGTTGGCCTAAGGCTGGCCCTGACAACTTTACGCCTATAAATAAATACATCTTTGGACTTCTATTGTTATTGTCTACTTGCTAATTCCAACCATCCATCTCAAAGATCCTTCCCTCATAGGAAGCACTGATCACGAACACGGACTGGTCAGTAAATCGATTGCACGTGACTAGATGGTACAAATCTATTTAGAAATCAGTATAAAAATCAGAACGAAAAAAATCTCAATTTGAAAAATACATTATAATAATAATAAAAACTTAGAAAACAAATTTGATTTAAATTCCAACCAATCACTCGGCGCAAAATTCAAATTACTTTTGACATCAGTTACAGACACTTTTAACTTCAAACTCAACTAAGTTTTAGATACAACCTTAACGCGATTTGTTTTTCCGTCAGTTCGTCGTAATTGCATTTCAGTAAACGTTAAAAACCAAAATAGTTTTTATTGAAAGGAAATTGATTTATTAATACTCCAGCGATTTCTCCCGGTACACAAGCGTTTGCCCATTAGATTGTAGATTAAGAAGCAAATGTTGCTAGAAAAGTAAAAAACTAAATTCAACACCATCGATGCGTGCTGACTAATTTTAATTAATAAGTTCGAAAATAGCTTTTTCGGTGAGACCCCGGCAAGCGGCAACACATCAGAATTCAGAACATTCTACAGCCCGCCTTGATTCCCCGGTATTAACTGCTGCGCCGTTTGTTTACAACTTCCAGACGCTTTCTCATTGAAATGAATGGAAATGGTTCGATTTTCTCAATTTTTGACAGCAACCTCATACCTCAAAACACGAAGCAACCATAAAAATAAAAAAAATAAAAAAATCACACGCATTTAAATATTGTCATCGATTTTATCCTCGAAGCTGCTTGAAACCACAGATAACTTGTTTACAAGAACACGACAGTGACCTTTTCTTTTTTAATTGCCTCAATGTCGCTGACCTGTTGACTAAATCAATTGATCCGTTTTTCGCAACTAAATCCAAATTAGTGCATTTTACACTGCGGTCAGCAGAAATAATTTATTTACGTGCATAAATTGACCATTATCGTGCAACTTTGGACGGTGCGTACCGATAAGTTGATTTGGTCAAGACAGCTTCGTTTCCGCGCTGTCGCTAAGATCAGAGGCTAAAGGATTAGGAAAGTCAAATCAATAGAACAAGATGGATATTGATTGAAAGTAGCGCGAAACTTGTTCCAATTCAAACCACGTGGTTTTATCTGATTTAAAAAAATGACAACTTTTTCACTTTTGTCACGATAAAAGTGAGAAATCTTAGATTGGCTACCACCATTACAACCCTGCGGACACCGTTCAGAGAGCACAGCTGGAGCTTGGCTAGAAAAACAGCAAAGACGGACAAAATGGATGAAAGTACTCACTCAACCATAGCGCTCTCTTTATAGAATTTTCTGGCCCGGGTTCATAAAAGAATAATAGATTTTTAACTTAATGTTCTAAATTCAAGCTGTTTAAAGTTAAATCCAATGGGAATAAAAAAAAATGTATTCAGATAACATCTTTTTAAGTTCTATCTCACGAAATGACATGAAAAAAGAAGAAAATCTTTCCGAAATAAAATTACCCTCCATTTCCAGCTTATAATTTATAAATAATAAATGTCCATACAGATGAAAAATTGTAATGAGAGCGCTTTTACTCGACATCACACAGCACGCCGATGAAGTTTGATATTGATGAGGTGTTTCTAATGATTAAAGAAAAAGATTGCACTTCTTCGTGCGGAAAAATATACCTGTTATTAAGTATAAATGGAAGACCCGAGTCACTATACGAGAAAGATGCGCAAAAGAAATACAATTGCTCACGTAGTGACTTCCCCGAATGCTCGGATGCATTTCCGCACGTGACTATTGCACATGTAACCATTGAACAGTGGTCCATTATACTATTGCAACGCAAAAAACTCAAATAGGGCCCCAGATTTCTAGGGGCCCCAGTTTTTTCGGATTTCCAGATTTCTCAAGATCACCGATTTTTAGAGGCTTCATTTTCACTTGATTAGTTGACTAAAAATAAAAATATTTTGGTTGTATTTAATTTTTATGAATTGGTGGGGCCCCATTTTGATGCCTCGACCCAGAGCCACCGAGTGCCGTAGTGTAAATTTTAGTTACGCACAGTGCATAGTGCGTTGTCCATTATTCAACGCTGACTGCCACAGTTTGTGGGTGCCATTAGTTAATTTTGTTTATGAAAAACGACTTTTCATCTCGGCACTTTTCGCAATTGGTTAAAATCCCTTCCCCAATTAAAAAAAATAAAGATCCATAGCGGCGGTGCCGGATATAAGCCTATTAAAAATTTAAGCCCTTCACCGATTTTGTCTCTTGTATAAAATTGATAAAAAAATAAATTTAAAAATCACGTTTAGTCTTTGTCGTGACTTTCCCTTACGTCCATTTTAATTATCCCCAACGCAAAAAATTTAAAAAAAAAAAAAAAATCTAAACTTTAAAAAAATAAAAATAAAAAAAATAAAAAATTTAAAATTCCCACAACTAGTAATTACTTTCTTTTGTTGTTTGCACGCGTCTTTCTTTTCATATTGAAATTTGAATTCAGGTTCATAGGTACCAGGAAATGTGAACATTCTAGAAATCGAGTTGGAATGCTTCTACGAAAATAAAATAACTTGAAGAAGAAGAATAAATATCCCGAAGTGATTCAGTAAATTATATTTGTTCGAATATAGTAACGCGCTACGGAGATAAATAACGTTACAAAATGTCTGGATTTCCTGGTTCTATTTTTACTTTGCGGGGCTTTCGTCTTTCGAATTCCTTTTTATGATCTACCGAACAATTGAAAGCAATAAAATGTGGTAAGACGTCTGTCGTAAAATGTTTGCCGTCGCTTGTTGCATTATCAGATTTATCTATGTGCTTTTAATTTCCGAAATAATCTTCGTTTTCAAAGACAAACTTTAAAGCGATCACCACAATGTTAATGAAGCTTTATTATAATTAAGTGTTTGATTACACCTGTCGAGCGTACCTTGTAATCCTCTCAACCAAGGTTGAACATAAATCATGTCAAGAGATTCGAGTGAATGAGTGATAGATAAATGACCATTAAGCTTGACATCTTGGATATTTAGAATTTAAAAGAAGAATGAAAACCTTTTTTCACGCCTTTTTCTGCTTCTTGCATAAGTGGTAAAGACAATTACTGATCCAAATCGTGTATAGAAGCGGTGACAGGTGTAGAAAAGAAGAATAAACTGCTATATTAATTATCCCATGCTTATGACCACGGGGTGGCATCATCAATTATTTCTTTGTAATCTACCATCTTTTGCTGACACAATTCACCTTGGTTTTGGATCAGAAATGTCGAATAGATTTGCTCGCAACTGCAGTGCCAAAACCGAGCAATTTGAACAATAAGATGCGACGGAAATAACAACAATCGCTCGGAAGACAATACACGAGCCAACAATGGCTTTAACATGCCCACAAAGACTGTAGGATATCTAAATTGTTGTTAAAACTGGTACGGAGTTATAAAATAACAACAGCGCTGTTAGATTGTTTAAAACATGCTAAAGTGTGGCGCAACTGACAATTGGTCCATCTCTCTTTTAAATAAACAAACCAAAATATTTCTTTCATGAGACAGTGACTAAAGTAGTTCTTCGTTGCGGCCCAGTTGGTACTGTACCCATTTGGTAATTTTTTGTCTTTTTAAGGGCTAAAATGGCCTTCCTGTGTCTTGAGTAAAAAAAGCATTTTTGCACGGAAAAAGGCATTTTTGCACGGAAAAGGGCATTTTTGCAGGAAAAAAGACATTTTTGCACCGGAGAAAAGCATTTTTGCATCTTAAAACCGAATTTCTGCATTTAAAAAAGCAATTTTGCACTCAAGAAAGCCATTTTAGTTCTTTAAAAATGCCGTTTTACACACTACAAGCAACATGTTTGCAAAAAACCTTGATAAAATATTGTGTTTTCATCATAATTACCCATAAGTTAATGTGAGCTATTACTTTTTTAAACAATATTTGCCACGTGGCAATTTCTAAAATAAACTTAAAAAATGTTATTTAAATAACACCAAGAACTGCTTTTTAAAATTCGTTTCTGTCCATAACACACAAAGCAGTTTAAAGTCAAACCAAAATATGGTTCCTGGGATCACACTAATGCTACCAAATTGATGACAGTTGTAGAGTGCAAAGAGGTTTCTAGAAACATACATTCACCCAAAGGGAGAGGGAAAAAAACTTCTTTCTAAATGTTAACTGCACTGTGACAATCCAAGGAAAATGAGTGTGGCTTTTTGGCAAAACACCAACTACAGCTTTCCAAAAGTTGCGATATCAATTTTTCAGGTTAGCTTTCTCATATATTAATCATTTCGTACTACATTTTAAACGAACTACTATGTAATTTAACTCGGTATTGTTAATACTTTAAGTGCAGCATGAATCAATACAAAATCTGATCTAATTTAAACAAATATTCAATGTGAAAAGAATAAAAATTTCAAGGTAAGTCAATCACAAAGCTTTTACAACCAAATTAAATCAACAACAGCAGCAGCAACAACAACAACAATACAAATCAGCAAAAGCAAAAATTACTGTAATAATACACGACATCTAAATCTAAGTTACAAAAGCATTAATTCTGGGTTCCCACGTTCTCAAATTGCACTTTTATCACGCTGCACTTTAACTGCAGGAATTAATTTGAGAAATTATCCAAGATAGCAAATCAAATTTTAAAAATTCCTCGGTAATTACCAAGAAAAAAAAAATTTGGTTTAATTACGACTAATTATGACTTGTGTCATCCTTTTTTTTCTTGTGGTCGTGCGCACATTTATCGTTTCCAGAAATGCCGCGACTAGAGCTAGATAGCTTACAAAACACTCATAATTTTTAATGTTATTCCTGAATTTGACACGTCTGTTAATTACGATTATGTTTACGTGTATAGACCGCAGTCAACTTAATAATTTCTGCATGCGATTTCAACACCTTGCTGGTCTGATTGGTATACATTAACCAAATCCAGTGGAATTTCCAAATTAGGGACAAAAGTAGACACAACTACATGATTGACAAATGATAAGCCATTATTTTAATTGCTACAATACACGCAATGCGATGACCGTGGATACCAGGTGACAATTGTGTCCAGTCATTAATCTAGTACTTCATGAACGAACAGTATATACACAACTTACGGTACGTTACACCTAACGGCCTAAATCTATATGTTGTTCGTTGTTAGCAGCTACATCATTACATACTATGATGAGGGCCCTCAAAGTGCGTTTGGACTAAAGTCTCTGAGGGTTCAATCCAAAACTGGAAAATAATACTAGGAAATAGTAGCAAAAAAATTTGTTTTAACGTTTTACCTCTATTAATTACCCGAGTTATTGCTGTTGATTATGCAGTAAAAAAAAAAAAAAAAAAATCCAAAATCAACAGTAATATAGTAACCTACAGATTCCTCGAACATATTGTAAATCAATACCGACACACTGTGTATGGAAATTTCCCTATACTGCTACTATGTCAGTGCTGTAGTAATGAGTCGGTTCTAGTCAGCACGTATCTTTCATTGGCAGGTAAGTAATGGGTAATGGCGCTACGATGTTGGATTGTTACACTTTTTAATTAAATTTAAAACATGACTAAATCAAACGAATTTATGTAGCTGTACCTTTCAGGGTGTTATATAAAATTATATTTATGTAATTAAGTTTAGTTTCCATAGAAAAAATTCAAAACTCCAGTTTTTACGGGCAAAAACATAAAACATAAAATAAAAACAATAAAACGATTGTTCCAAAGTGATGTTATGTATTCGATTTAGTATACCTTCGCATAAAAATCTCTAAGTTATTAAAAGTTGTACAAAATAACTCGCTAGAAACGATAGTATCAAATGTCAAACATTTTTTTTTTACCTGTCACTGGAATGATGAATATCAAATCTCTTCCGCAAACAGTTGTCAATGGACACGCATTCTAATTCCCTTCTAAAATCTTTCCGAACGTATTAACAAGGTTTTTTTCAAACTGCTTGTCAGATTATTAAGTAACCATTTGCATAGGCTAGCACACCACGTTGAAGCTTGCGTGTAATAACACCAACCAGCTGGTTCTATTACCCGGAATGTAGTATACTAGGAAAAACATTGATTTCACCCACAGCGCTGCCATCTAGTAGACACATTGAAATCTAAAAAGTAACACCTGTAGATGCATTTTCTAAGTGTATTCGCACCAAATATTGCGATAAAACAAAACAATTATACCCATAAAATCACAACATAAAGAATTCCCCCAACAAAATTCTAATTAAAATATTAGTAAACTTTTTTGGACTTTTTACAAACTATAGTGGCACCATCTAGCGAATAAACCTAAAATGGTGCATGATCGGTTGTCGAGTTGAATATATGACGCATTTGTTTTGATTAGAAATATAGCTCTTATTTCTGCTCTTTAAAATGCTAATTTTTTCCGTTGATTTTATTGAATAAATTTAGATGTTAGATTTCTGAAAAAAAAATGAATACTTTCCTTCAAGTGAAATCGATTGCAATATATTTTACGTTAAAAAATACATCAAATGTATCGTAATTAATTGAAATGAAGATATTAATTACCTTAATATTTTGCTTTACACAGAAATCACACACAAGAGATGGAACATCGAGAAAAAAAATTATTACAGTTGACATGATTTCCAATCACAAAGATGCGGGATTAAAAAAAGGGGCAACGAAAATATGAATTAAAGTGACAGAGCAGCAATACATTAATTGTTTCGGTTTTGTGTGTAATCTTTCTTTAGAAAAATATTGTACAATTAGCATAGGCCACATTTTAAAAAGACTCGCTCAAACATTACAATTTAGAATAAAAAGAAACAAATTTCATATTTTGCGTTAAATTTTAAATATATACATTTAAAAAAAAAAAATTATAAAACTTTGTTAAACTACAATTACACATTTGTATTAATAAATAAAAGATCTATTGTTCTGAAAAAAAAAAGGTTTAAACATAAATTTGTCAGGATAATATGGCAATAGAAAAAAAAATAAAATCTATCTGTTTAAAATAATTAAAACGCATTTGTTTCAAACCGTGAATATATTTTCATAGAGATTTCAGCCAAACAGCTATTAACTTACCATCACACGTGGAGTAAACTGATATATATATGGTTGCTGTTTCCACCACTACAAAACATTTAAGCACAGCAAATAAATGAAAATCAGAGTTTTATGAAAAGAAAACGATGGGATGATAAAACGGCGCGATTTCACACGGAGAGCACAAGAAATTAGTATAAATTAATCTTCTTGGTAATTGGTTTCCGACACATGTGGCACGTTCTTAGAGTCTGAGCACATATCACACAAGCTCCGTGTCCACACAAAAAGGCAACATTGCGGCGACGCTCCATGCATATCGAACAGCTGTGCGCTTCCTCGATCTCCTGTATTTTGCTTTCTAAATAGCGTAAACGCTCAGAGCTAGCTTGCCGGTTTTTAATTGGTGCAGGTCGTCCACCTACGTATCAATTGAATATATAAAACATTATTTGTTAAACTTTGTTCGACATTACCAATTCCAGCGGAGACTTTTTGCAAAATAGCCGATTGACAACTAATGCATTTTTTCATACGAACGCAGCAATCTTCGCACGTAACTTGATGACCGCACGGTTCAAAAATGATATTTGCTGGTACTTCGGAACAAATGTAACACTCCTGTTCAACTGGTATAGCTTCCAATGGACTAGATTCTCTAACAACTGTTGTATCTTCGACCGATTCAGCTTGAGCACTAAAACACCCAAGCTTTTGAGTAAAACCTTACTAATTTAACGTATACTCGTAAAACTTACGCTTGAAGTGATGAATGATAATTGATTACATCTCTAATTTCTGAAATAACAACTAAATCTAACGGTGTTTTTCCTTTATGATTATGATGACTGAGGTCAGTGTTTTCTTGAATCAAAAAGCAGGCGATTGCCAAAAATGCATTTGCTTCTACTCCTTTGTTTACAATATCTGTTAATATCTACAAAATTTGAATATATATATATAAGAAAATTTAAAAATATAATTTTCTTTTTTAAAACTCTTACTGCTTGTATTGCTGGAGCTTCACCGTCAGATTTTTCAGCGGTTGTTCCCTGCGAAAGCCGCATTAGAGCGATATGTAATCCATTATCTCCGTCCTCATCTTCTGCATTAACGTGAGCACCCATTGTGACCAATAACTCGACTAAAGACATATGCCCTTGACTGATAGCAAGTAACAAAGGCGTTTGTTTACGGTTATTGCGGATATCGATTTCACATTGACCCTAATTAGATTAAAAATACAAAAACAAAAATTAAATCATCTTTTAATCGTCGAGTTAAGAACTCTTTTAAACCTGCGTTAAAAGTGTCTCGGCTACCAGACGATGGCCGTTAAGAGCTGCTAAATGCAATGCTGCAAAACCATCATCTTTTTTCACATCAACGATTTGTCGTGATCGTGTCAGAAGACATTCTGCGGCACTAATTCAATTTATAACGATAAAAAAAAAATGTAGAAACGTAAAATTTGATGTCTATTTTATCGGTTTTATATTACTAGTTGTTTCCTTTTAATGAAGCGTGATGTAGAACGTTGAAACCTCTTTTGTTCCGTAATGAGAAATCAATTCGTGGTTCTTCTACTAATAAATCTATGATTTCTAAATTTTCTTTACCAATGGCATCGTGAAGAGCAGTGTCACCGTATGAATCCTAAACCAGCGCACGAATTAAAATATTTGGTGGAAATTGTTAATTTTCAAGCGACCGCTTACCTGTATGTTTATATTACAATTTTGTCTTAATAAAACTCGCACACATTCAATGTGTTGTTTATTGACTGCAACGTGTAACGTACTGCAGTGGCCTTTGTTCACAGCGTCAATATTTGCACCTTTTTGTAATAGTGATTTCATAACTTCTGGCTGATTTCTACACAGAAAATTAAATTTTTTTATTCCAAAAAGTGAAATCACGAATGCAAATAAACGTACCCGAACGCAGAATAATGTAAAGCTGTATCACCATCATCATCTTGAATCTCTAAATTCGCATTACACGCTAACAGTAATGCTACAATTTCAAGATGGCCTTGATGACTAGCTACTTGTAAAGCTGTTTTCCCAGAACTTTTAGTATCTACCTACAAACGAATATTATTACGTTTAGATCGGTGCTATAAAATAATAATTTTTATTTACCTTTTCCGGAAATTTTTGTAACAACTCCTTTATAACATCGATGTGACCCTGAGCCGCTTCTCGTACTAATCGGTCAACAGTAGTGCTTTCCAAATGTTGTTCCAAAAACTGAGATATTAACGATGTGAATGGATCTAGAATGACACAAAAAGCTATTAACTCAAAATTTCTAATGATAATCAATTAAAAATAGTATTTACTGGTGTGTTCCTCTCTCTCATTCGCTGTCATCGTATTGCTCAGTTCAGCTGCTGAACCAGGTATGGCAATTACCGTTAAAGGATTAAAAGTCCAAGTCTGTCCTTCGACATTCACTCTGAGATCACCATCGGAATAAACTTTTATAACTTTACCGCTTTTGCCCAATACCTGATAAAAAAAATTAAAAAATCTTAAGTTATAATACAAATATTAAATTTGTAATAAAACTTTACCGTTTTCATAATGTCAATCCATTCTCCGTGACCTTTTTGTAGTTCTTTTACTTTTACCATGTCGTCTAGTATTCTTACAATGTCCCCAACTCCAAAAGTATTAATCTGAAATTTAATTTTGCAGTTGCAGTGTTGCAAATGTTGTCGATGTATAAGATACAAACTTTGGCTAAAGCTGCGGGATGAAAGGTCCATCGGTTGTTGCAGCCTTCGTATTGCACTCTTATATCGCCTCGTTCAGTGACGCGGTGCACGGTCCCAATTTTTCCAACATACTTGAAAAAATAAATAAATAAGTACTGACTTCCAAAATATTCAAATTTACAACTTTCGAACTCACTTCTGCCATTCGTGGATTCCATCCACCGTGTCCTTCTTGCATGCCTTTTAACATCTCCACTTCCAACAACACTTTTACTTTGTCACCAACACTGAACGAAGTGTGTTTATACGTAATTGATCTCGCGGCTTGCTGTTCAACAATATCACCTTAACAAAAAAATCAAATTAAATAAACCAAATGCAAAAATTAGCCGTAAAATCTTCAAACCTAAAGTGGGTAAATGATCTCTGTAATAAAATCCTCCGGACGCTTCTTGGATATATTTTAAATCGACTTTTCCCTTATGACCGAGCCGATACACATTTGTCGAGCCTGATGTCCACGTTACATTCGCAACACTGCGTCCAGACTCATTATCCCAACCACGAATGTCTATCACGCGACCAGTTTTATTGTCTCCCCCTTTCAAAAAAATAAAAAGATTAATCACCTACAAAAATTAATATTAATATGGTAAAAATACAAACCATCTTGGTTTCCCCAGTCCCAATCGGGACCTCGAACGACTTTGGCACCCACAAAAATTCCTTTAGCTTGTATTTTCAAAGCACCAGCTCTTATAAGCATTTCCACTCTTATAACCCAAAAAAAAATTAGAATTAAGATTTAGAAAATACGAAACGTTGGGCAAAATACTAACCCTACTGATGAAGCCGTTTCAATTCGCACAAATGGATGCGCCAGATCATGTTTGTCTGCCATGTAACAGTGTGTGCACAAATCGAAGTCGTAACATCGTGAACATTTCCATCGTATCCCGGGTATTCCATGTTTTCGACAAGCGTCACAGATAATATTCGGATGTTTAACACCTTGAAATCAAAATAAAATTGCGTGAAATCTCGCTTTACGTGCAAATTCGATCAGAAATTGATTTAATGTTTGCGTGCGTACAATTCCGCCTCGCTTTTTCTTACCTATCGGTGCATTATCGAGAATTCGTAGATCGTAAGCACCTTGATAGCCGACTCTGTAATTTGTTCGTGAACCTGAATCCCACTGAACAACTACGGTTTTGTCCGGGGAGGTGGAACTGCCGGGTTTTCCTATCTCAACGACTGTACCAACATGTCCTTCACCGTCATCCTGGTTGCCCCATTTCCAATCGCATCCGCGGACAACTCGCAAACCAACCTCGATGTCTGCAGACCGTTGCATCAGTTAATTCGTCATCTAGTAAACACGGAGCAAAGGTAATAAAAATTTAATTCATTCCGGGACATCAGAAATTAAGGCTAGATCACATGTACCTGTACAAACGGAAGTAGCTTAAAATCACACGGGTGACGTCACACTCAGCGAGGAACGAAACAACGAAACCGAAAACTACTATCCGATTACGCTAGCTAAATGGGTGAATTACAAAAGCAATAAAGACAAATTTCGGACAAAAATTAATTTTTTGTTGATTTATTAATTTAATTTCTTGATTAATCAATTTTTTTTTTTTTTAAATAGAAATATTGGCTCATTAAACAAAATTATTTTCTTTTAATAATTAAACACTGGGAATTGTAAACGTTTTTTTTTTGGTTTTTGCAATAAAAAAAGTAATTATTACATTAAAAATAGTAGTTTTCCTAGCCAATACCGGAAATTGTGTTGATTTTAATTTTTTAGCAAGAACCGCAAATTCTGCGCATGAGCAGATCAAAGTATGACTATTTCCCCTTTGTCATGTTGCCGTTGGGGGGGTGAGCCAAAGAAGGGTGGTATTTTGGTGCAAACAGCGCCATATTTCCATTGACAGATAGGTCATTTATGTCCAAAAAGTTATAAGATAAGCAAATCGAACCAGCAGGAATGGAAACACCAACGAATCAAGCGGAAGCAGAATCCTTACCAGGTAAGCTTAGAATTTATCTTAAAATTTCAATGTTGTGGTCGCAAAGGCGAAGGAGCTATCGACCGCCGGAGCTAGGCCGGAGCGTGCCTGACTTCATTCCACGCAATCGGCCGTCGATAACGAGCAAACCACACTGGCCTCCGATCGCCGTAGCAATCATTGAGTTTCACTTATCTCCAAACTAGTTAAAGTTGGCCAAGAATGGAAAAGTGCTTCCGTGTTTGAGTCGCGGTGGCGCTCACCGGTCAGCACATGGATTTATTTTGGTGGGGATTTCCTGGGAATTCCCTCTGTCTACAACGAATATATTGTCAATAGTGTTTGTTAGTGAAGGATTTGTCTATTTTTGGGCTGTTTTCACCCGCTAAAAACGCCGGGATATTAAACAAACAAAGGAGCTGGGATATGTATCAAGATATGTATCAACTCATTAGCATATTAATGCATCGTATTTAGCCCTTTCGAAAACGAGGCTGAAAGACAAATCCAAGGTGCAGGTAGGTAGTAAGAAATTAGGTTTTTTTTTAAAGATTTAATATAAATTAATGTTTTTAAGGGTTTTTTTTATTTTATTTTTTTTAAAGATATTTTTATTGCGTTCAATTTTTTTTTTGGGCGCAGGATAAAGTGCACACTTTTTGTATCGGTGATTTTTAATAGTTTTAGTCTGCAGTCAAATGCAGTGTTTATTGTTTATATTTATTTGTATTTATTTTATTTTTGGGTTTGGGGGAAATGGAAGAAAATTGTAAGGAATTAATTATATCAACCGTCAAAATGTGAAATTTGACGAATTTTGCGATAGAATTGTAGAAATGTATAATTTTCTAACATTTTTAGATGTTTAAAATGATAATTTTGAATATAAATCGAGTGGTGGGGGACAACATTTAAAATGATTCTTTGTGTTTCTCCATTTTTCCTTTACTTCTCAAAACATTGATTTTTCTTGAGACCATAAATGTAATGGGAATAGCGTATTGTATGGCAACTGCTTGCCTGGAAAAATCAATGCTGAATTTAAAAGTAGGCAAGTCGTACTGGCCTTAATTTTTCATGCTTATTTCATACTTGCATCAAAGATGAAAGATTATAAATTTGCAAAGATCGATAAACGTTTTCGTGTTGTTTCGAATATTTCGTCTTTATTATATTTTATTCATTTTTTTTTTTTTTACGCAGTAAGCAGTTTATATAATTTTTGAAACACATTGCAGAAGCAGGAGAAGATGAAGAACAAGAAGTGGAACAAGAAGAAGAAGGAGAAGATGAAATTTTAGAGGAACCAGCTGAAGAAGAGGATTTGCCTCCGCCGGAAGATATCGAGACCCCTCCGCCACTTGAAATGAAGAAAAAAGGAAAAAAACGTAAAGCCAAAGGTGAACCTGGCGAAAAAAAGAAAACAAGCAAGAAGAAGAAGAAACGGAAAATGATGGAAAATGATGGCGAGGTTGGAAGCCGTAATTAATAATAATTTGGAACATTTGATTTGATTTTGATTTTTTTTCTAGGAGAGTGATTCGTGCTTATTGGGTGACGATTTGGACAATGACAGTGACTACATAGCGGAATCAAAAAAGAAAAATAAACCAAAACCAGAAAAAATTAAAAAACAACCCCAAGTATTTTAAATTTATTTTTGTTAATTATGTAATTGAATTAAAATTTTTTTTATTTTTTTAAAAATAGGTTTCAAAAAGCAGTGATGAAATATGTGAGGAATTGGGAGTCCCTAATCTTCACATAGAATACAGTGACACCGATTATTTAGATTTTGCCAACTATAAGTTATTCAGTCAACATGTACGACCGATTCTTGCCAAAGAATACCCCAAACTTACCATGTCTAAAATGGTGTCGCTTTTGGCGGCTAAGTGGAGAGAGTTTCTTCAATCAAACCCACATACGGAGATTTTTGACCCAGATAATCCAAAATCAAAAGGCAAAAATAAAGGAAAAAAGTCAAAAACAAAAAAATCTGTTGCGCCTCTGAAAATAAAGCTCGGTTCGTTCGGCAAACGAAAAAAGGGCAGTTCGGTAAGCGGTAATAAAATTGTACGCGCGAGCATGAATTAATTTTTTAATTTTTAGGAGGAAGATGAAAGTACGGATGATAAAAGTGACGCGGATTTTGAACTCGCGTTGGAAGAGGCGAGCAACATGAGTGGTCCTTCTGACAAATCCAATTCTAGCAATGCAAAAAGAAAACCGAAGTTTAAACGATCGAAAAAGAAAAAAACTAAAACGACATCGAGCTTTCCTGGTTCGGATGGGGAAAATGATGGATATGAGGTGAGGAATAAAGATGTCATTCAATTTTAATAATAAATTACAATTTGTCTAACTTATTAATAGACTGATCATCAAGATTACTGTGAAGTATGTCAGCAAGGAGGCGAAATTATTCTATGTGATACTTGCCCAAGAGCCTACCATCTGGTTTGTTTAGATCCTGAGCTTGAAGAAGCGCCAGAAGGAAAATGGAGTTGCCCCCACTGCGTACGTAATGGTTTTACGCTACATTTCAGTTCTGTGGTATTGAATTTTTTTTTATTTTTAGGAGGGGGAAGGAATTCAAGAGCAAGAAGAAGACGATCACATGGAATTTTGTCGCGTGTGTAAAGATGGAGGAGAGTTATTGTGCTGTGATAGCTGTCCATCTGCTTACCACACTCATTGTCTGAACCCACCGCTGAAACAAATTCCAGATGGCGAATGGCACTGCCCTAGATGTTCAGTGAGTTCGCAACAACCATTTGTATGGACACTTAGTGAATTTCTACACAAATCATGCATACGTTTTTTTGGTATTGTTTCAGGCGGAACCTTTGAAAGGCAAAGTTTCGAAAATTCTCACCTGGCGTTGGGCACAGAATTATAAGATTGAAGAGGTACCGAAGGAAGGAGAACCTGAAAACAAGGATGATATTCCAGCAGCTCAGCCATCAACGAGTAAAAAACCCCAACCGAAACCGCAGAGAGAATTTTTCATCAAGTGGCACGAGATGTCGTATTGGCACTGCACTTGGATTTCAGAATTACAGGTTCGAAATTGGATTCACGAGCGAATATAGAACATTTTATATAAAAATGATTCGTAATTACAGTTGGACGTCTTTCACCCTGCAATGTATCGGATGTATTGTCGTAAAACTGACATGGATGAGCCTCCACCACTGGACGACGGTAGTTTCGAGAGTAATACCGGAGAGATAATCAAGCGGGCCATTGGGGAAGATCCCCATAACTTAGAGGATCGGTTTTATAAATATGGAATTCGACCAGAATGGTTACAAGTCCATCGTGTTATTAACCACAAGTAATTATTTAGTTAAATTTAAATATTTCCGTTTTTTAATTATTTTTTTTTTAGAAATTTTAAAGATGGTCGTACACTCTATTTAGTCAAGTGGAGAGATCTTCCGTATGATCTGGCATCTTATGAGGAAGAAAATGTAGACATTCCAGATCTTAATCGGGCAATTGACTTTTATCTAGAACTTAGGTAATTTAACATATTTGCTAATTTGTTGCTGAAATTACGTAACGGTTTTAATTTTCTGGTTTTAGAGCCATTGCTGAAACAAATGGGGTCAGTAAAAAGAAAAGGAGCGGCAAATTTAAAAGATCGTCTAAGAGTGGTCGAGATGCGACAGATGAAGAGGTTATAAGTCGACCTTCATTGCCACCTGAAAAGTCGCTTATTGATGTAGGTGATTTTCGCGAGTAAATTTGCATTTGATTAATAGGTTTATTAATTTTAGACGAAGAAAAAGTACGATCGGCAGCCCGAGTATGTAGATTTTACTGGAATGAATCTGCATCCTTATCAATTAGAGGGGGTCAATTGGTTGCGTTACTCTTGGTCGAACGGGACGGATACAATTCTTGCCGATGAAATGGGTTTAGGGAAAACCATTCAAACTATTGTATTTCTGTATTCACTTTATAAAGAGGGTCATTGCCGCGGTCCCTTTATAGTTAGCGCACCTTTATCAACTATTATCAATTGGGAGCGTGAATTTGAATTATGGGCCCCTGATTTTTACGTTGTCACTTATGTTGGTGATAAGGACAGTCGAGCTGTTATAAGGTATACCTGTTATTTGGTTTAAGTTTTTGGTGTAATTACAACATTTCGTTCTCATCCACAGAGAACATGAATTATCGTTCGAAGAAGGGGCAGTTCGTGGAGGCCCAAAAGCCTCCCGAATGAGAGTGCGTTGTATAAACTATGCGAAAATCGGAATGGTTTGGTAATGTTTTTTTTTTTTTTAAATTTGCAATTTCAGAAAGACGTGGCGGTTAAATTCCATGTGCTTCTTACTTCATACGAATTAATTAGTATCGATGCAGCGACATTGGCCTCAGTCGACTGGGCTGTGTTAGTTGTCGACGAGGCTCACAGATTAAAAAATAGCCAGTCTAAGGTAATTTATACGAAGATTTTACTGAATGTTTTAATTTTAATAACAATTTATTGTTTTAGTTCTTCCGGATTCTTAATACATACCGTATTGGTTATAAACTTTTGTTAACTGGAACACCTTTACAAAATAATTTAGAAGAATTATTCCATTTGCTCAATTTCATGAGTTCAGAGAGATTTTGGTATAGATTTTTTTTTAAATATGGATTATTTTGAATTATTTTTTAATGTTTGTTTATCAATGTAGTGATCTCCAGGGATTCCAAAATGAATTTGCTGATCTTACAAAAGAGGAACAAGTCAAAAAGCTACACGATATGCTTGGACCTCATTTGTTGCGGCGACTTAAAGCCGATGTTTTAAAAGTTTGTGCGGTTTAATTGGAGAAAAAACACTGAACTTAATTTAAATTAATTTCAGAACATGCCAGCTAAGAGCGAATTCATCGTTCGTGTTGATTTGACGACCATGCAGAAGTAAGTTCGCTACGGCACGGTAGAAACAAGTGCGGAGGAATTTTTAACATTTTGTTTTTATTTTATAGAAAATACTATAAGTTTATCTTGACGAGAAATTTCGAGGCGCTCAACGCTAAAGGCGGTGGGCATCAGGTATCATTGCTGAACATTATGATGGATTTGAAGAAATGTTGCAACCACCCATATCTCTTCCCAGCTGCTTCACAGGTAAAAGAGGCGGACGACGAGTTTAAATTGTGTTACTTAAATGATAAATTGTTGTAGGAGGCACCAAAATTGCCCAACGGCGCGTACGAGGGCGGTGCTCTAACCAAAGCCTGTGGGAAGCTCATTTTACTGTGCAAGATGCTAAGGCAATTAAAGGATACGGGTCATCGCGTCCTAATCTTTTCTCAAATGACTAAAATGCTGGACATTCTTGAAGATTTTTTAGAGTCTGAAGGTTATAAGTACGAGCGAATTGATGGTGGCATTACCGGATCACAACGTCAGGATGCTATCGATAGGTTTAACGGTATGGTCAAATAGACACCACTTCGTTGTTTCTAGTGCTGATTATTTTTGTTTGGTTTGACAGCTCCTGGAGCACCTCAATTTTGCTTTCTGTTGTCAACTAGAGCAGGTGGCTTAGGAATTAACTTGGCCACCGCAGACACAGTCGTAATTTATGATTCCGATTGGAATCCACACAATGACATCCAAGTATGCTTTGCGTTTTGTTTTGTAGGGGTAAATAGTGAGTGTCATTTTTTGGTAGGCCTTCAGTCGTGCTCATCGAATCGGTCAAGCAAACAAAGTGATGATTTATCGCTTTGTCACAAGAGCATCGGTCGAGGAAAGAATTACACAGGTAAAATAATTTTTTTTTTTTTTTTTAGTTTTTTTATGTTTTTATGTTTTTATTTATTTATTTATTTATTTATTTATTTATTTTATTTTATTTTTTTTTTGGTTTTGGTGTAGGTTGCCAAAAAGAAAATGATGTTAACCCACTTAGTAGTAAGACCGGGTATGGGTGGACGTGCAGGTACAATGTCCAAGCAGGAACTGGACGATATTCTTCGTTTCGGAACAGAAGAGCTCTTCAAAGATGATGATGGAAAGGGTAAAGGTAAAAATCCAGTCGTGCGGTTGAATTTTTTAGTATTTCAATTTTTATTTTTGTTGATTTATTTTAAAAGTTTTGTTTTTTTAAATTTTTTGCAGGGTGAAACGTAATAAGGAATGTCACTGGAATGACAAAATCATCACATTGGTTTAGTGTCCTGTGCTGCAGCAGTATGAACAGATATTAGTATAAAAATAATTTTTAATAAAAAATTGTAGGCTTGGCTTAGTTTTTTTGGAGCGACCTTAAAATCTATACGATAGGTTTTATAGGTTAACCGAAAAGGGAAAACTAAGTATGTTTGGCTTGCATTTTTACTTTGGTTTAGTACTTTTTTGCCACTTACTAAACTACTTGACCAGTGTGTGATATTTTGTATATCTGCATTTTAACTACTGCTATGATCGAGATTACAGACGTGACATTCCCTATTGAATAACGATGAGATTAGTCCGATATCATTCGTTATTATAAATCTGATGTTTTCATATTCACAGAGGAGGAATTGATTCATTATGACGATCGAGCAATCGGAGATTTGCTTGATCGTAGCAAGGAGGGCATAGAACAGAAGGAATTGTGGGCGAATGAATATTTAAGTTCATTCAAAGTCGCGAGCTATGCCACGAAAGAAGCTGAAGAGGTGATGTTTAAATGTTTAATAATATAAAAGTGTCTAGGTAACACTGGGTTCTTTGTTTGGTTTTGTTTTAATTTCTGTTTGTAGGAAGAGCCAGAAACGGAAATATTGAAACAGGAAGCTGAAAACACTGACCCTGCATATTGGGAAAAACTTCTTCGTCATCATTACGAACAGCAACAAGAAGATCTTGCCAGATCCCTCGGAAAAGGAAAAAGAGTTCGAAAACAAGTGAACTATAACGATGCAATGGGTGGCCAGGAGGACACGAATTGGCAGGACAATCTGTCGGATTACAACTCTGATTTCTCTGTACCAACTGGTACCTGTGACAATTTAGAATTGGTATTTTTTTTGTGAGATTTTGAATGGAATTATAATTTTCAGATGATGACGAAGAAGACGATGATTTTGAAGAGAGAAATGAAGGAAACGGTACGCAAACTTAAATATGTCGGATTACAGGTTTTCTTATTTTCTTTCGTAACTTTATTTACAGAACGTAGAGGACGAAAACGTGGGTCCGGAATGGGAAGCGAAAAGGATAAACCATTGCCGCCCCTCCTGGCACGAGTTGGAGGCAACATTGAGGTATTCATAAAAGTTTGTATCACAATTATGCCACATGATGGAAACCCTTACTCATTTGACTGTGTCTACCATATGAAAACATTGCTTAGCACACAATGTGTTCGTAAGTGTAGACAGATAGAAATTGGTAATATAAAATAAGGAAGATGAGTTAACAGTCGTGACTCGTTTTTAAAGGCATTACCAAACATTCTGACATGAATTGTAGTTCTATGATAACAAATTCTTTGTCTGATGGCAAATCTTAACCAATTGACCTTGGTTTTGACATTTTAAATGTCTCCTAATGTTTATTATTATCCCTAATAGGTGTTAGGTTTCAATGCGCGTCAGCGCAAGGCTTTCTTGAATGCAATCATGCGATATGGCATGCCTCCACAAGATGCCTTCAATTCACAATGGTAAAAAAAAACATTATTATTATTATTTTTTTTTTTTTTTGTTAACTCGATGGTTTGTGTTTGTAGGCTTGTTCGAGACCTGAGAGGAAAGTCTGAGAAAAATTTTAGAGCATATGTATCTCTTTTCATGCGCCATTTGTGCGAACCTGGTGCAGATAACGCGGAAACGTTCGCTGATGGTGTTCCACGTGAAGGTTTATCGCGACAGCATGTTCTCACTCGAATTGGTGTGATGTCTCTCATCAGGAAAAAAGTATTTGTGATTTAATTAATCCATTTTGACGGCATTTTAATCGCTATTTCAATAGGTTCAGGAATTCGAAGCCATTAATGGTACTCACAGCATGCCATTGGATGAAGTGTCAGTGGAGGTGAAGGCCGAAGTCAAGATGGCCACACCAGCCAGCTCGGCAGCTGCCTCTGCGGCTCCTAGTCCATTGCCCGTGAAGGATGAGGGCGACAAAGAAAAAGATGATAAGGAGAAGGAGAAAGTAAAAATAATCATTCTAAGAATTACGTTAAACACTAAACTTAACTTATGCAATTATTTTAGGATAAGGAAGCTGAAAGCGAACCAACGGCGACCAAATCTGATTCGGAAGTTAAAGAAGGTGTAGAAAAAGAGAAGGAAAAAGAAAAAGAAAAGGAGAAAGAAGAAGAGGTGCCAGAGAAAATTGAAACTGATTCAGTTGTAGAAAACAAAACAGAAAAAGAAAAAAGCGAAGTCGAGGAGGAGAAGAAGATCGAGGACAAATCATCGGAAATATCGACTAAGGAAGATTCTGTTTTAGAGGAAAAAGAGAAGGAGAAGGAGAGCGAAAGTAGCGAAAAAACGCAAGAGGAGAATCCAGAAAGTGGTATGGGTTTCGAATTTGCATGATTTGTTACCAAGTGACGCGCGACTTGATTTTTTTTTTCTAGAAGTTGCGGTTACAACTCCCGAAGAAGACGGCAAAACTAAACCAACAGAGAGTACTGCCGAAGTGAAAGAAGAAAAAAAAGATGAAAAAGAAAGCAAAGAGAAGGACAAGGCTGGAAAAAGAAAATTCATGTTTAACATAGCGGATGGCGGATTCACAGAACTTCATACATTATGGCAAAACGAGGAAAGGGCT
Organism: Strigamia crassipes; assembly: GCA_034683725.1. Classification (NCBI taxonomy): domain Eukaryota; kingdom Metazoa; phylum Arthropoda; class Chilopoda; order Geophilomorpha; family Linotaeniidae; genus Strigamia; species Strigamia crassipes. The sequence goes on from JAQFXT010000083.1 coordinate 53,550, forward strand.
GCTGTACCTGGGCGTGAATACGAAATTTGGCACAGGCGACACGATTATTGGTTGCTTGCTGGAATAGTAACGTATCCTTAGAAAAACTAACGCAGATAATATAAATATGGTCGAGAAATTGTAAGTCTTTAACTTGAGTGCAGACACGGATATGGTCGTTGGCAGGACATACAGAATGATCCGCGATTTGCTATTATTAATGAACCCTTCAAGATGGATGTAGGCAAAGGGAATTTTCTAGAAATAAAAAACAAATTTTTAGCTCGACGTTTTAAGGTGAGTTTAAAATGCTTTTTCTGTGATTTTTATTTATTTATTTATTTTTTTAAATGTTTAGTTACTGGAGCAAGCGTTAGTTATCGAGGAACAATTGCGACGTGCTGCCTACTTAAACCTGACTCAAGATCCTAATCACCCTGCCATGGCTTTGAATGCTCGGTAAACATGATTGATTGCATTTATTGATGAGTTTTATTGACCGGTTACGATTTCAGGTTTGCTGAGGTTGAGTGCCTGGCTGAATCGCATCAACATTTATCGAAAGAGTCATTGGCGGGAAACAAGCCAGCCAATGCTGTCCTTCATAAAGGTCCGTGATTTGTCCCGAGTTTAAAAAAAAAAAATGTTTCATTAGTTATTTTTTTTAATTTAAATTTTTTTTTTTTTTTTTTAGTTTTGAATCAACTCGAAGAGTTGTTAAGCGACATGAAGTCAGATGTTAGTCGGCTGCCAGCAACGCTGTCCCGTATCCCGCCAGTGGCACAACGGTTGCAGATGTCAGAACGCAGCATTCTGAGCCGATTAGCCAATCAGGCTCCTCAGCAGAACGCGTCTCAGCACCCTCCATCACAAGGTCAGCCTTTTTTAACACCTGGTGTGACACCGGGGAATTTGTGGAAGTGGATCATGTAGAGTACGATTTGTAACATTTTTTTTTCTACATCTGGGTTCACAAGATTGGAGTTGATTATGACTAAAGAAGGGGAATGAAAGCAATCAACTTAAAAGTTTTAAAGATAAAGATTTGAGGTAAGAGAATTGGAATAAGATTACGGATTCGGGACTTCTTTGTAATATTCAACTCGTTAACTTGTGGACGTACGACATTTAGTATTTAAGAAATCTTAAATGTTTCATATTTGGAGTACAACTTTGATATTTTGTGCAAATAACTTTTCAAATGAAGACAAAAAAAAATAACTAAAGTGTAAATTTTTTCATTATAAACTGTGGTTTTTTCATTTTTATTTTTTATTTTTTATTTTTAAAAATAGTTTAAACGTAGATTACACTTAAATTTGAGAAGTTTTTGACCTTATTTTTTCTTCCTAAAGTTTGTATTTCCTGTAGGTTGTGTTGTTGAAGGCAATAAATATTGTTAGAATTGTCCAATGATAATTGGCGATGTGTTTGTTATTAATTCTTTTCGCTTTCAGGGATGAAATAGGAAATTTAATAATAATATATATAATTTTTTTTAAATCTTTGCAATTAATCTTCAGTTTAATACTGATGCACCGACATCGCAATTGCTGATTCTGAACTATATATAGTCCTTGAGATTTTAACTCAGGAAATATCATCACTCGTTTCACTTCTAATTATTCTAAGCGACTGATAATCAAACTTGGGATTTTCAGGAAGTAAAAAAACTAACCTTTTGTCAAGTACAGCTGATTACGGGAGAAAAAAATTTAATAATTTGTCGTCAATATGACCAGGGACTTGCATCCACCCATTCAATTCATTATATCGTAATACACAAACCATACTAGTCAATAATTTTGTTAGGGCTTAGGGTTCTATTATTTTACGATAAATAAGGTCCAAACCAGTGCGATTCTTCCCACAATGCCATTCATGTAAATTTGATCTATTTATCTCCCATCTTAATACAATTATAGGGCAATAAAGGAAGTGTTTTCTCGTCCCTCTCGAGCTATTAATGTTGATAGAACATTGGCATTGTGTGGCACCAAAATACCCCGAATCTATGCTGGGTTTGTTATCGAAAATATTTGGATTTAGCAATAGATGGAGATGGGCATTATATGGTTTTTGTAAGGCTTCGAAAATAAATAGTAATGTGGGGGTAGGGCCCACTAAAATTAAATATTTTATTTGTATGTAGCAGTCATGCGGAATTTATGGCTTTGTGTCTGTGTATGGTCGTAAAATTCTGTTTTAATTATCTCCTAGGCATTATTTCAATCATCTAAATTTCATTTTTAAATTTACTGGGAGAAGAAGATTCATCGAATGGAAAGAGTCGTTAGAATGATTCATTAAGTTAGGACAGAAACATCTTCCGAACAACAAGGCACCATAAATATAGGCGTTTCATTCATTAATCACTCATTTATAGTTTTTTTTTTTAATTTTTTTTTTTTTTTTTAATAGAAGTTTAACGAGTTGGAGTAATTTTATCTGTGATGTAAGACGGCGGATGTAAATGTGTTTTTAATTAAACAATGATAATAAGATTGATATTGAATTTGACTCAATTTGTTTGTTGCGTAATAATTGTAGCAAAATGGTGGCGTGTAATTTATGTCATTATCGTTGTATATATATTTTTTTACGTTTAAATTGAGGTAACTATATGTTTCAGCACTTGACACTCTTCAGATTAACATGAGTTTTTATTGCTGTAATTATCCATAAATAATTTTAATTTCGCAATAAATTTTAAATGTGATGTAAATGAGCGTTCAAAAAATAGGGGTCACATAAAAAGGAAATTATGTAATTACTAGTTAAAAAATGCAATTTGAGCGTACCAGTAGATGAGGGTATCAATGTGTTGTAATTCAATAATAATTCATTCAGATTACAACATTAAAAGTAATTTGATTTTTTTTTTCCTATTGTTTTACTAAGCAGGAGCAACGATTAGGTAATTCCATCAGCCGCTCAATGCCAACATAGGTAGGTCATTCTTTAATTCAGTAAACTAACAAAGTTAAAAAAATTCGTTAGTGCTGGTCCAGGGCCATCGTAAGAAATTGGAAGCCCCGCATAAAATGGTTTTATCATAAAGTAAATAGAAATTATATGCAAAATTAATTTGGTATGATTATTTTATAGTAATTTATACGATATTAAGGATTGGCATTTTTTGAAATTGTTCTTTGATACCCATCTGCTGATTTAATTTCGCCGGGATTGCCCCATTGATTATTGTAGCACTTCGGCCCTTGTATTTTAATACCTTATATAACTTAACTGAACTTGGGATTTTTGGACCGAAGTTGGGAAAGTTAAACTTTGTACAGTTATTTATGGCAAAATTGGCATTGCCGTTGACTTTGGGATCGTTTGCCCTAACATTCAGTTTTAAATCGATGACATATTTCTTCTGGCCCTAACCTATATAGTGGTGGTATAACTACAACTTATCCTGTCCTATATGAAAGCTGGCAGATAAATTTTACTGAAAAAGTTTGAAATTGGTGCCTTTGGGTCAACAAATCATTACAGAAAATTACCATGTAACGACTGACCAATCACGACCATACTTGCAGACTTTTTATGGTATTTACACCACTTTTACAAAAATCAAATTTATTTTATAAGGGGCTTATTAGAAAAGTTGGTTTCAGATTTTAGATGTCTATCAAACAGTATTTGCTTATTCCGCAGTAGCGGTAGAGAGTGGCAATTGAATAAATAGAAATTTCGTGGTTTTTAGATTGATTTATTTTAGTAGTTGTTCGGGAGCAGCTGCTCAGAAAATTGATGCAACCGAAGAAAATTTCTGCTATTGATTGAACTTTAATTTCTTTTGTTTCTGCTAACATTTTGTGGAAAATAGGGATTGAAAAGATGGAAAGACTAATGAACAAGGGAAGGAGGAGTTGTATGGACAGCAGCTCTAAATCATCTGTTGAAATTCCACCTCCATCGGAAAACTCCTGTCAGCCACAATTTATGGCATATTGACAAAGTTGAAACTTTGCTATTGTGCACTTTCTCAAATGAAACAATTTTTTTCCTAGTTTCCGTTTTATCTTTTCATTTCCCCTCTCTTTGGGTCTTTTTTAAAAAATTTAATATAGCGGACAAAGCTGTAATGATTTGCTTCAGATTATACACACATTTTATTCGATTAAGTCTTCGGACTGCAAAATTCAAAGCAGGAATTTTGATTGCGGTAGACATAAAAAATTATATATATTTGTGTTAAAAAAAGATTTTTTTTAAATTTTTTTTTTACACAATAATTTAACGAAAAATGGTATAAAAAAATGAAGCTTTGGACAAGTTAGTTACCTAGACAACAGTTAGGATTATCAGGTCACGATTTTTCCACGGGAAGGGGAATTTTTTGAGTCATTATCGTAATTGCTCTTTAAGTATTTTATGCGTCTACCTTTCCGGTGAGATCTGTGTATGGATAAATGTGGAAAATGATAATGACCATCTGCTGACTCACCGTTAATTCCCTCAATTAATTCAACTGATCGATTATTTAATTCCAATTTTATCGCTCTATTGAATTGAAATAAACGATTCGACACGCTTATGTTCAATCACGATGCTATTCTTCTGTCTGAGGGATTACACAATTACAGCCAGTTACAAATTTGACGCGACTATTTACAGCCGATGTGATTTAAAATGAAGAGACAGACCGAGAGAGTCTGTGCAAGTCTTCTCCGTGATGTTCCGTGGCATTGAAATGGGGCCAATCCACCGAAACGGGGGTTGCTTACTGCTCTAATTGAAACTTGCAAAATGCCAACAACAAAAAGAATCGGATATTTTTGGCGCTATTATTAGCTTATCTCAAGCAGACAACAGCTTGTTTTTTTTTCCACTTGATAGCAGAAAACAGCTATCGAGCTCACAATAGATCACAACAGCATTTGTTTCATTTGTTATTTTATGTTTTTGTTTTATCATTCTAATATTCATCCGAATCATCGTTGATCGATTAACTGCGGGAATGATTCGAGTATTTACGCAACATCTCCTATCAGCTTTTGTTGCAGCTTTTCTGTGTTATTGTTTTCGTACAAATTGAATGAAATGCCATTAGCTTTGTTTTCGTACAAATTGAATGAAATGCCATTAGCTAACTAAATAAATGCTTCACAACTCTTTTTTATTGTCAACATGCAATGGATTCTGATGGGAATCTGTCATGCTGTCACCGTATTGAAGATTAATCATTGGATGTTAGTCATAGTTTTTTCTTAATCTAAGTGTTTCGCTGAAATGATTAAATTGGCTGTGGTGAGAAAGGTGTGGGTTAAGTTGCTGAATGCAGAGTGCAGACAGTTGGAGCGGACATTAGTAGGTGAATTTCTAAATTGGAAGACATTTTACCCGTGTTTTATTTTGGAATGCACTTGACAGGATGTCGGACAATCATGTGACTTATGGTACGAGAAATCATAAATTTGTGATGTCGTTGTTATCAAACACCGGGAACAAGTTGTACATAAATGTTACTACGACTGCTACAACTGATTTGATCGTCCGATGATGTTTTTGCTTTTATTGTTTCGAAAGAAGATTGGTTTTGTTATTTTATTCATAATTTCGGATATCAATTATTTGTGTTATTAATAAAATGTCAAGTTAGTAGGTTTTCTTTGCTGAGGTGCATTTTTCCCAAGAGAAAGTTGCTGCTTATTTGAGGTGATGTTTGGTGAGAATCCACCCGCAAGATTCTCAACCAGTTTTTATTTGGATAGTTCATTTGATATACAGAGCACAAACGCTTTGTCAATAATACGAGTTCCTTAACTTGTCCGGGATCTTTAAAGCTGAACTGAAATTCCTTCAAACGTGTGTTTAACTATTTTCGCGGCTGTAATTAAAGAAATTAACTTGATATGGATACGAGTGACTTGATTACTTTTAATTGTACCGAAGAACTATAAAGAAGATACCGTAATCCTTTAGCAACATTGTTCGTTTGATGTGTCCGGTTACACAATTCACATTCGTATCAACATTAAATGCAATTAACAAACATAAAAGAATTTTACTTTTCACTATTGCACTACCTGTTCTTTTAATTTTTTTTTTCTTCTTATTTTTAAATTCAATAGAAGCCAAAAGAAGAATAACAAGTTTCCAATGACGTTTTTATTTACTGATATTTAAAATTGCTGAAATATTTGACCTACTCTTACTTGAAAAATGAAACCAAAAGTAAAAGAGGCTTTTATTCACATGATTGACAAGAATTTATGGTATGTTTTAGTTGCCATCTATAGACATCATCTTTAGAAATTGAGGATAGTTTCTTAACTATCTTAAATTTTTGTCAATCAATTAAGTAATAATTAAAAAAAAAATTCTTCTTTTTTAATATTTGATATTTATTTTTGAAAAATGATATATTATTGATTTATTTAGCAAAAAGTAATTAAGCAATCAGCAGACATTGAATGCTCAACTTCTTTTGACTCAGTTAACTCTACTGAATCTTTCTGCACCTTATTCTTCTCTTTCACATATTCCCTAGTTGTAAATGTTGAATGGGAGGAATGGGGGGAGGGATAATTGTGAAGTTGCGTATGGATTGCAGTTCCTGCCAACCAACCCTTTCACCGGACCGGCCTGTACAATAGCCAACAAAACAGGGATCGGCCTTGCAAAAGGACTGCAGCTTTGAGACGGGCCCGGATCTTAACTCATTGAACCCAACCCCAATCCTGGGAAATATATGATTTTTTTTTTTTTACTCAATCTCTTGAAGGTATGGTGAGGTATGTCAGGAGGCGATGGTGTCCGCGATGCTATGACGAAATGAGCCCTTTCCCCTTCTCGTGGGAGCTTTCAGATCTTCTTGCAAGGCCTTTCTCTTTTTACCCCTTTTACCCTTACAGATTGTTAACTTATCACTGACCTCATTAAAAATAAATATTTTTATTCCATTTTTCTTTTGTCATTTTCATACTAACAATATATGCAAATAACGATTTATTTTTCCCAGCATCTTGATGTCTATTTATTAAATTATTTTTTATTTCACATTCAAAATATATTAATCTATTTTTAAATTTTTTTTAATTTATTATTATTTATATATATATAAATATATTAAAATATGAGGTTGTAACATAACTCTTTAACACATTATTACTTTTTAAATTTTTTTTTGCTTCTATGGCACTTTCTCTTTGACTTAAAAAGAGGGAGATAAAAAATGCGAGAAGGGAAATGAAGAAAAATTTTTTTTTAAAAAAAAGGTACCTACATCCTTTCATTCTTCGACCTACTTTTTTTTATGGGATTTGATGGACTCCTCGCCCCTTTCCTTCCAGAACAGGTCAAACCTGCTGAGGGCTGTGCTATGGGTCGCAAAGGCACTAGCACCTGCAAGGGGAATCGAAAGTAAAGAGTAGATTCATGTATGTTTGCGTGTGTACACAGGGATGTGGGGTTAACAAATAAGAGAGGAGAACTTTTCAAATTTAATTAGTAAGATTCTGTATTCCTTAATAATAGAATGAGGGTTCAACGTAGCATCAATGTGACCCCCAACACCATTATTAGAGAACAAAGGAAGCAGAAGGATTTTTAGCTCGATGTAAAATTTTGCTTTCTACGTTTGAATGTGTTTAGATAAAAAAATAAATAATTAAAAAATGAGAAAATGGTTGCAATGTTACAGTTATTTTGTTTATTTTATTTTATTTTTTTGTTTAAGAAAAAAAAGAGCGGGTTCTTTAATGCCAGTTCATTCTGAGCTTGCCATCTTTATTACTTCGCCCTCTTTTATCAAGTCTCGAGATAATTAAACGCTCATTCAACTTGTCATGAGACAGGCTGTGAAACAAAACGTCCCTTGTTAAGAACAACACTCTGAGTGACTTTTGAATTATAAACAAACCACAAAGAAAAATTCAGAAACAGGTGGATGCAATTTATTATATTGTAAACAAAATGCAACTTTGATTCGTTGTTGACAATGTTTTCTTTTTTTGGACAGGTTATTTTAAATTTTAATTTTAAACCACAATTTTAAAACATTTGTTTAGATAAGTTTAAATTTTATTTTATTTTATTTTTTATTTAAAAATAAAAATCTTAAATTTACTCAAAAACTTTCCAGTAGATGGCGCCACTTTGTGTGCAACGGTCGTTTTTTTTCTTCGTTTTTTTGTTTTTTATTTTGCTCTGCTAGGGATTAAGATTTTTATTTCACAACTGTAGGTGTGATTTAACATTTTAAGATTGTTCCTGACAAAACAAGGAAGTTATTGCTGACACGTTTAAATTATTCATTTTAATTTTTTCTTTAAATTTAGATTTTTTTTTTCATTTTTATATTTCTTCGTATTTCTGTAATGTTATGGCAAATTACAATTTTGACCGAATAGTAATTTTCTGTATGATGTTCATATTTGAGCATTTTGTATTATATTTTTTTTTCTTCAAATATTAAGTTAAATATAATTTAATACTTAACGTATATGCATTTTGACTCTTTCTTTTTTAAAAAGAGAAGTAGTCAAAACATTTCAACAACAACAAAAAATGCCAACTGAAATTTAATCACAGTTTCATATTTTTATGTCGATAGACTGAGTCATCAGCCTTTTGCGATTCTTCGAGTTTGGTTTTCACTGATTCAGACGCGTGTACGCCGTAAATAGAATATCGCTTTTAAATTTTATTATAACTTTTAGAACATTTGTTCGAATTGTAAAAGTTGCATTCTAACTGCTCGTTGTTCAACCATCACAGCGATACGCATTAAAATAATAATGTTGCACTTGAGAAGTGAATCAAACTCGTTCGATTTTTACCAGTGTTAGAATTGGAAATTCTTGAGATTCATTCCCATCACGTTCTGAGTTGCTAAATTAGATCAGATTGAATGATAGACGCAAGAGCCGCCCGATAAAAGATTGTTTTGGTCGAGGCGACGAGCAGACTCGCTGATTGCAACAATCCCTAGAGGTTTAAAAAATCACAACTGCATTTGTATTCAGCAGGTCTGGCAATCGGTCTGGACATTTTTAAAGTTCTCTTTCTATTTCATATGCGATCAATAATGACTTGCATTTATTTTGAACGAAAAATTTATTCTATTTCAATCAATTAGTGCTTTTTTTTGCATTTGGAACAAAAAAAAATTTGAATTCTATCTAAATAAATCCATTTTAACTCTATACCATCACATTAACTAAAGTTTAATTTTAAAAAATAATAAAAATAAAAACCAAGACATAAATTTCTGTTAAAATGTATCGGAATCAATATCTCCACAAGTAATTTAATATTATAAACTTCAACCATAAATTATTACATAAATTTTGGTTGAAAATCACGTGCAATTTAAATTTTTTTTTTTTTTTTTTTTTTTTAATATTAGTTTAAAATACGTTTGAAATTAACTTTTATTTGTACATCACGACAGACACGATGCTACAATTGTCTACTCGTTCAAGGCCTTTAACCGGCCTTGGCCTTGAAGTAAAAAGAAAAGAAGAAGGGTATTCCCAAACTGTTTCCTTCGGACCTCGCCCTTGTGCTGTTTTGCCGGCTTTTGCTCCCCCTTGGTTCAACTTTTGTACCCCTCTAACCCTCTAATTGGCTAGCAGGCAGTTGCCATGGATACGGGGAGCTATGAAATCGGATCTTTGGCTGTGCCTGCAAGTTTTTAACCAAACGTTGTAAAAATAGAACCCAACAAAGTATCTTTCGACACAAATTTGATTCATGCAGTTTAAAATTAATTTAAGGTTTAATATTTTAAAATAGATAAGGATTACGGAATACAATTTGTCTGCTGATTTTTCTAGATAAAACTTTTAATTACGCTGAAACTTGATCCGAAATCATGGTTGCTTCGTGTGATGCATTACACAACATAACTCAGTCAAGATTTTAGCAATTATCGCAAGTTGCGTTTTTTTATTTTTATCTTTTATAAAAATCTCCCTGAACCATCATTTTTCCCCAACTTTTCCCACAATGGATTAACTTATAAACTTATAAAAATGTGTAACCGTAATTCTCAAATTTTATAGTTGTTGCACGTTTTTCGTTTTTACTGTAACATATCTTGGAGCAGAGAGATCTTTTTAAAAACTACTGGAATTACTTCTATTTTATAAAGTGTTGGCAATTCTGCTCTAAGTGTCACCACTTCCGGCTCCAAGTTGCTCCTTCACACAGTCATGCCTCTGAAAAGGAGGCCCCTTGTGACACTGTAATGGGGGACAGTTTTATACGATTTTTGTTAGGTGACTTAGGTAACTGACCGGTAGGTCATTGCTCTTCGAAACCCTTTGCTATTGAATGGGAATGAAATATTTGGTCGCATAAGTTTCCTTTTCTTGCTGACAGTCGAATGAAGAATTGCAATCTGCTTTTCTGTGTGGAGTAGTTGCGGAGCAGGACTACTGTTTAATTTGTCAAATGTCCGCTGACTTTTCTTTGTCGACTTGGTCTGTGGAGGGGGTCGTTTTCTTATTCAAAGAACTGAAAAAAACCGACCATCTTGTCTTGGGTTACGTTGACAATACTGGATAAGAAGATTTAGAGGAAATGGTTTGAATTTCTTTTTCAAAACCTTTTCTAAACAAGCTTTTTTTGTGCCATTTTTTATTAAACTTCTAAGTTTTTACAATTAAAAAATTCGAAAAATGAAGTAAATGTGAAAAAGTGTTGTAAAACTGTTCCATTATACAATTATACATAAGCAATTTAAAATTGTAGATGTCATGGTAATCTAGACCACATTCCGTCCACCATTTTAATTGTTATTACCGCATATTTAGCAGCCATAATAATAAAATAGTACTAAAGGTCACATTCAATACAAAATACTTTAAAAATGTATCAAAAAATGTCTTTAATGGTTATTTCCTTGATAAAAAAATAAATATTTAAATAAATAATAAAGATATTTATAGTTACAAGTAAAAAGCTGGCAAAGGTTTATCATTAGTTGTGTACTTGTGTGTGTGTACATCGTTTAAACTTATTTTATGGGTCCATTGTACATACATAATGACAAGTTGTAATGCTTAAAAGAGGTCTATATAAAAGTAATAATTTTAAAAGTATTAACTGAAGCAATATAATTTTTTTTTATTTTCTGAAAAAGTTAGAAAAAGTTTTTATGTGTTTTGGCATTAGTAGCAATGACATGGTAGCAAAAAGATAGTGCCCTGTAATTACAACGTATTATTGGAGAATGTATTCTTTTTGATGATTTCCATTGATCAGGTGTTTATACCCCTTTGACATGCATCACTGCTGGTGGTGGTTTGGGTCTCCTAAACAAGAGCAAAAATCCTTTCAACTGATTTCTGAAGGAAAAATAGTGAGGGAAAACTATTTGCATCTTACAAAAAGTTGCTTACAAAAAAAAATGAATAAGCATTTTTTAAAAGGCCTTGCACTGAGTTATTTGATTTCCATTCTGAGGCTAAAGAATGGACGTAAGTGGTATTGAGGGGTGAGAAGGGACCCAAAAAAATCTGGATTGGAGCTGAGAGTTACACAGCAACCACTCCATTGCCCTCTCTTTCGCTCGATGGGAAAAACTCTTTATAAAGAAGGGTAAAGGTGACAATGTGGGTTGAGGATTTACTATAACGGGATGGATGAGGGATTTAACATTTGGGGCACTTTTCAATTGTTCTTCATCCCTTTCTAATCAACACAAGTACATATCAATAATGATACACATCTAAACTTTGAACTTTTACAAATATGCTCACAAAAACATGATAAAAATATTTTTTTTTAGATGATATAATTTAAAATATATTTATTTGCTAATAAAATAATTCATCATCTCTAACAAACAGTGTTGAACTTTTATTTTTTATACGTAATAGGTTTATAACTGTACGAAAAATGTGAATGAAAAGGAAAATAGAAAAAAAGCGGTAGTCCTAGGCCCGTATCTTAGACCAACAGGCCGATATGATAACAGGTTTTTTTTTTTTACGTGCAAAGTTATTTTAATCATAACAGCCATGGGCAAATCCTGTAATATTTTGCATGTGATTGAATGACCTTCTAGAGTTGACCTGATTTCAATGAAATTTTATCATGTATTGGCACAATCAAGTAATAGGCATGTAACTTAAGGGTGAGCTATAAGGCAAGCTTATATCACTATCAGTTGCCTGCACGCACTTTATTAACTTTCTTGCGTTTGGTAGCATTAAGTCCACTTGACAAATTCTGACACACTGCAGCTGCAATACACCAAATGGTTGTAAACATTTTCGATTGCTAAAATGCGTTCAGTGACATTTAATAATAAATTTATCATTTTTACTTGAGAAATTTATTTGCTGAAACTGCAGTAAATGTATGTGCGCATACTAATATTAATAATTCTAAAAGGGTTTGCAATGGGAAAGAGTTATCCATCATTTCTTATAATTTCTATTATGTAAAATAATGCATTTCTGCATTATAAAATATATATACCGTACATCTTTCCTTAAATAAAAAATGTGTAATTTATTTGATTTAATTAGAAGCATTTTAACCCAGCACACTTAGGAAAATTATATTCATGAAACAAAAAATACTGCATCATTTTTTGTTTGCCTATTTTAATGTTACAATTTTTTTATATTGATCGATGAATGTCTGAGATTGGTTTCGGTGACTGGCCGCATGATGTCACTGACAGTAGAGTGATATTCTTGCAAATTTGTGACGCAATTGAGTGTCATGTAGTGGAGCGCAAATATTCTTGTCTGGAATGGCAGACAATGCAAGTTTAATCATTCATGATTGCGTGCATGAGAAAACCCTCCACTTGGAATAATAAAGCAACCGGTAACAGATATTATCAGTAAAGGAATCTTAACACATGATGGCATTGGATTTAATATAAGTGCAAACAAACACTGAAAATAGATTTTTTTTTTTTTTACATTTTTAAACCATCATTCAAGGCCTTTTAAAGTCTATCTCGTTTTCTCCTCATAGAGATAATAAAATCCAAAAAAGAAAAAAAAATTTAAAAAAATTAAATTAATTAAAATGTGTCTCAAAATAATGAAGATTACAATTTTTTTGTCTACACTTGCCCGTTTCACCACTTTGTAAATGCCCCACCTTTTCCGTGGATTTAAACTGACGGGCGGACCGTCAAAATATATAATAGGAAAAAAATATGGTTTGCGTGCAAATCGACTCTAGCGCTGAATAATTGAACATGCCTTGAATAATTGACGCGACTCAGGGTTTTGGCGCTGGCCACGCCATCTCGTGCAGTCAGACCGGCGCCCGTCGTTGGCCCACCCTTAGGATGACGCCCCCGCCGCAACCTGTCATGATGGGTCTTGGAGTTTTACTTTTCATCGAGATAATCATTTACAATTTGCTTCAAATAAATCTGAGATATTTTTTTGAAAATGTAATCATTTTACATCTACACGAGCGCAAGAAGGCATTGCAGGAAAGCTTATTACGCAATACAAATTGGTATTTTCGTGATAACGATTTGATCATATTCCGACAACTAATGAAAAGTTTTTTCACACTTTCTCACGCCTTGTATTTACATTCCAACCTGATTTTGAGATTTAAATCCTTTACCACATGGCCTTTTACCAAAATTTTAAAGGGTTCTTTTTTTTGGTTTTGTTTTGTATTGCTGCTAAAGAACATTCACTTTATGATCTTAAGTTTATGCGCACAAGATCAGTTAACAACCGTTAATGTTTAAAACTTGGGTTTTATTGTAAAATTATAATATTCATGAGCAGTTTGGTGGAAAGCGCTTAAAAATCCAAAAAAAGTGTATAAAAAAATGTGGAAAAAAAAGAAAAGAAGAAGAAAAAAAAAGAAAAGAAAAACCTGTTCTGATTTCCCCTGATCTACAAAAGAAGGATATTTAGGGTGACATCAGCTTCTTTCGATCTTGCAGCAAGAGATAGCTATTGGCCTGTGCGGTCGACGGTTCAAGGGTTTATTTTTTCCAATTAATTTACTTCGTGCGCTGTACGGTATTATCAGTTTAGCATAACTTGAATTTATTTTTCCCGCTTCGTTTTTGCATTAAAATCTCATTTGTAGAAATCATTAGACGACCTTTCTTTAGTTCGTTTCACAAAAGACTGGAAATTAGGTTACACATATTTTGTTTAAATTTTAAATTGAGTCTAGACAAAACAATATCCAAAGAGGGGTTTTACCTGATTATTGCAACCCTCCTGCTATGTTTGGGGTAACATTCCATCGCTGTTTACTACTACTTATGGTCCGCAGCGCGTGCGAAGAATACGTAACTTGTCCGCGTGCGAGTTTACTTCGTAAAAAGTTTCAAGGTCGACGTCCAAGGACGGAAGAGGGTTACAACTGCATCTGTATACAAAAATATTTATTTACTGTTATAAGCATAATGGGGATTTTTATAAGGGAAAAGTTCATGGCGCAAACTGTGTATTACTTTTATGGAGAAATAAAGGAAGGTCAAAGTGTTGTGTCACGTACAACAACTATTCCGAAAACAAGATATAATTAATAGTAAAACTAAACACTAAAACAAAAAAAAAGGAAGACAAAGGTTTTTTTTTGTTTCATCTAAAAAACTATGCCATGATTTATAGATATCTCCTGCTGGGTTTTATCCGAAGGACACTTGATGATACATTGGTATTTTATATTGCAAATTTGTTGTTATTTTTTTCATGTGACATTATCTTTCATTGCTGTAAATCTGTGATGTTTATACATTTAGCTGAAATGAGGATTTGAAAGGAGCTAAATCTCACTTGGCATAGAAAAAAAAACAAACATTGATTGACCATTGATTTGTTTTCTAGGAACAGGAAACAATAAGAGGTAATAACATACTACATCGCATTCTCAATCGATTTAATACACGGGTGATGATTAGTTAATCAATTAGCACAAAGTTATGCGAACATTCACCACCAACTAGTTATTTTGATTCACAAAACAAAACACGTGTGTGCAGTGCCAAAATTGACCACCTGCTAGTTCACTTCCTTTCGCTTGAGGCCACATGGGATACAAGGGTAAATGGCGAGAATATTTATTCCTTCTGGGCATTAAAGTTCTCATGTCGGCATCTTTCAAAAGCCGTTGCCCCTGAGGGTTGTTTAAGTTTGATGCCGTTTTGTCTCAAGGACATACTTCTAACTAATATTTCTCAGTTTTAAAATTCTGATAAAACTTTTTGTTTACTATTATGAATTTTTATGGGTTCTCATATGATGAAATAAAATACTTTTATGAACATAACACTTTAAGTAAATAGATTAAATTTAATAGCGTTTTCAATTGATATTCTTGCAATAAAAGCAAATTATGACAGTAAGAAGCACAGCTCGGCCATTTTTCTTGTTTAAGTTGTATTTATCACTGAAAAAGTTCAAGGAAAGATGAGGTAATGCAGTAAAAAAAAATGGGGGGTAATATGTTTCGTCAAAGGTTAATAACCCTTTAATATGCGAACCTCATCAGAATTTGTGACACCTGCCACTTGCACCTGATAGTGGATTAAAAACGAGTTAACTTCACCGCACATCACTCGTGTTCAAGGGGTGAGAAGCTAGGTCAGGGTATCAAGGGCCTCCAGACGGCGTCTCGTTCATCCAAGCCACGGCCAGACAAGAAGGAGGAGGAGGTCACAGTGGTCTCGTAACCCCGACACAATGGCCTCAACGCGAATGGCGACTCACAATCTAAAGAAAGGGGACTGAGGGCCAGGGGTTGGGCGACTACGGACACAGGCCAAAAGGTTGTCCTCCCTACCATCTCGTAAGATGAAACAAAATGGCCGCCCCTTTTTTTATGCCAAGCAGTTTTTTTTTTTTTAATATTAGATAAGAACTACAAATTCCAATGATAAATTAAAGCCTAGCCTAGTTTTTGAGTAATTTCTTACTCAATAAAAAAGAAGACAATTTTAGGAATTGGAAATTGGTGCCATGTGATTTGGATGCTGAAAAGGAGAAAAAAAAGAAAAACGTTTATTGATGATTTACATAAGAAAAAAGTTCAGTGTTACGTTGGACCGCTTTCAAAACACGTATTCTTTTGTAATACGTGGATCGTTTCAGATGTGGACAGGTCAAATGGTTAGGGGTGGGGTGCCATCTTTGTAGACTCTATTTTTTATGTAGAGACAGCGGCCACCGACGCAGACAGGGCGGGGTGGGGGCAGAAGGGTCTGAGGGTCTCGACTGCCCGTCACCGCGCACCGTGGACAATCGGCGTTTGCATGATCAATGATGGGAGAAAAAGTGCGCCTTTTACCTCGGTTCAGAGCCCCTCCCTTGAGCCATTCAACTGGACGCTAACAGGTGGGTGGAAAAAAGATAGTACCCGGTAGCTTAGTAGTGATTTTTTTTTTCATAAGAAGCAATAGGGGCTTGTTAAACGGACTGGATGAAGTTTTATAGGGCTGTAGATTATTACGTATTGATGTCCCGATGATATTGTCGTATTACAGTATACGTACAATTTTTTTAAATATCAAATATAGGCCAATATTTTAATAGGACATTTAAAAATTAGAAAAATGTTGATTTTTTTTTGTTATTTATAGAATTATAATTTATAAGTACGGTATTTATTTTTAAATTATTGGGCAAAGATTTTTTTAAAATTATTTTGATTAAAACTAACATTGAAACTAACCAGGATTTTGTTTTTACTTTTCTTGCCAAATAAATGACAGTGTACATAGTATAGTAGCCAAAAGTCTGTGAACCTTAAATTTGTTATGTGTACAGTACATAGTCTTTAATTAAATTTTATTAAATTTTATATTTCTGAATTTTTTTACATTTTTTATTTTTCGATAATTTTGTTGATAAAGTGCTCCACCTTTCTCTGTTGTGTTTATAAATATATTAGTAAAAAACGAATACAAATTTGAATAAACAAAAAGTATTACCGTATTCAATTTAAAAAATTAAAAAAATCAATACACAAACAAAAAGCGATACAAAATAGGAATATATATATTTAAAAAAAAAATAACTTTCCCTTTGCAGTAATTCTATTTATGATATAACCTAATTATTTCAGTTTCATTCAAATCGATATGAAAAATCATAAAGATATTTTTAAAAACTTAATATTTCAGACTATCGCTTTCTTAAGGCATAGTTCAAGGATAAGCTACGAAGCTCTCATATTTCTCTCATTAGACATTATTTTGACTGATTTAACTGCGTAAAACTAAACTTAGAATTAAATTATGTAATGCCTTGGTTATAACTTCTTATTCCATCTCGTAGATTTTTCCCTTTTTTCTTTTTTCCTTCTTTTTTTTCCTAACCTTACCCTACTTTAAAAACAGAAAGTTGACGCAGTTGTCTCTTTTCACAACCTTGCTCTGTTTGGGGGTCGTTTACGTTTTTTAAGCCAAACGGGTTTTTAGCAAAACAGGATCAACAGGTAGCCATGAGGGAGGGGGGGATGGTCACCTGCAAAAAGGGGAAAGGGGAGGGGGTCAAATATTTTCTCCCCTTCCCTTTCACCTCCCCTCACTACCCTGTTTTCTCCGTTTTTCTGAGGCCAACAACCAAACAGCAAAAGGCAAGACGCACTTTGTTGTCTTGTTTTGGCGCGTGGCCACTCAAAGCACCTAGCGGGGGCGGGGCATCGTTTAGTGACCCCCCACAATAAGCTTTTCTTTCCCCCTCTAGTGTCCACTGGGGCCACCGTCAGTGACCATGAGCGTCCCCCCAGTTGAGGGCACGTGGTCGACCGATGGTCAGTGGTGACCCCAAGACCAAAGGTTGCCCTCGAGTCCGGTAGGACCATAGGTCGAGCCATCTGTCAACGGTATTTTATCCCCAATAGACAGGCCGCACACTTGCACATTGCTACTGTTTACTGGAAAAGTGGGAAAAAAATTGATATTTTAATACTTTTTGGTAGTTGATTATGATAATTTTTTTTAAACCTTCCTTTATCAATGCCAGCTTGGATAAGAAAAGTAATGAGAAGCGTATTATCAAAAGTACCAATTCTAAAGTTCATTCTATTCCATTCTAATGCTTCAAATTCAAGCGTGGACACATCAAACATTTTGCTAGATGGACATGCTGAAGGAAGTTGCGTTGCACAGATATGAGTGGAGGAGGAACGGAACTTGAAATGGACGTCACTTCCTCTAAGATGTTTCACCAAGACACCATTGCAAGAGCAGGATTATTTTTTAATTCAAATGTGCACATTTATTCAGTAATAAATCAATTAATCAATTTTCCTTGATACCAGTATTTGATATGATAATTTATTGTGTAATCAATTGATATTTTGAACGTGTAGTACAGAAAGCAAAAGCAGAATCGAGATTTCAAAAAATCGTGATTTACGAATTCCATTCAAATATTCAACGACAGTATGAATCGCACTTTCTTTTATAGGAAAATTCAGTTGAAGTTGAAATGAAAAGACTTCCAAAACCATCTAGTAGAAATGTTGATAATAAAAATGATAGGAGGGGGATAACTGACTAAGGATGAATCAAGGGTCTTTGAAAAAAACCTCTCCCTCGACCCTGTTAGATATAGGTAAGTTCTCACCTCACCTGGACTCAGTGTAATTTGGACACAGACTGGACTTGGACTGATTGGCGGAGGGATCTCTTTTTTTCCTTTCGCTCTCTTTATCCCGGCCCGCTTGCTGGTTTTTTACAGGCCGGTCAGTTTGGGCTCAAAGAGGCTTCACCTGTGAAGTTGAAGCCCCCTCCCAGGGCTCACATATGAATGGAACCTCACCCTCCAAGCTTCCTGCTCATTGCTTCATTTTTCAACCTGGTCTTTGACAACTTTAGGGCTTGATATAATGCAACATACAATGCTAGCATGTTTTTCTAGCGTGCATATTTTTTCTCCTTTGTTTTTGTTGTTTAAATGTGATGAAAATTTTTGCTCCTTTGCGTTTTTGTGTCAATAAAAAACGTTTTATGGTTTATTTTTCGCTTTCTGGGTCGAATAGAAGGTGTACCGCAATAAACACATGTGCAATAACTTATTTTGATATATTTTTTAAGTGTTTTATGCACAATTTGACAATTATTCCAGAGGGGGATCTACTGCGTCCGGATCCCCTAATTTTTTTTATTTATTAGTTTTTAACAGGAAGGAAAAGACTTTTTTTTTTAAAAAAACTAAAAATTTTTTTTTTTTTTTTTTTCCTGATATTTATTTTTTAATTGCAGTATGTTTTAGTTTTATATATATATTTTTTTCAATCACTAGACTTTGCAAATTAAAACTTATTTTTTATGGAGATTCGACTTGTTGTTATGTGAATGTCGAAAGCGGATGCTGGAGATACAACGAGATCATCTGCTGATGTCGAGAGAATAGGAGAGATTACTACGACTGTTAGAATTAATAGAATAACTGTTTTATTGTGGAAAATAATGGCCGTTATATAGCGGCCAAATGCGTAACGTCGTCATGATGTTACGGGACGATAACGTGATTGGTTCACGTTATCGTTACATACGATAGTTTCCACCTAGCGGTGGATGTAATAAATGATTCATTTTAACACGACCTGCAAAATAAATAAAAATAAAATTGTGGAAATAAATTACGTCATATTTTTTTTTTATTGATAAAACATGCATTTTAATAGCTTTGAAAATTTCTTACATTACAATAAGTGGTCTTTAAAAAAACAAGTGTTCCAAATGTTCTTTGTCACAAAATTGAACACTTGCGTAAAAACAACTTTTTAAACACCAATTGTGTTCATCGTATATCACCTGGCAACAAACCTATCATAGTAACAAAAAAATTAAATATACAGTAATATTTTTCTTTCTCAAAACTGCTTTTTTTTTAAGTCTTCCTTTCAACTGTTTGCATGGGACTAGTTCAGTTTTATTTTTTTTTCTTTCTTGAATATTGTATGAAAAAAGACAAATTGATGAGTAATTAAATTAAGCAGTCCCATTTTTAACACGAGGAAGACGTGTAGTGAGAAGATCTAATGTACTTTTTCTGTAATTCTTGTATTTTTTTAATATCGTATCTATATACAACATTAAGTGATTTTATACATGCAAATTAATAAAGAAACATTTGCAATCATATAAAAAGTTTTCTTTTAGTTGAATATAAATTAGAAATACTTTAAGTTAGTCACTTTTGCATATCTCACCGATCAGATAAGAACACAGACGACATCATTTTCAACTTGAAAGCACAATGCAATTAACAGCTAGTATACTATTATCACATGGAATCAATTTACTGTTAGTTTGCATATATATCACATATGTAGCCTTTGTAAGGTTTTTCTTCTTCTTTTTTTCTTTGTTTACCCCCAAATGTGCACGAATAAAAAATATTACGTATTTTCATTATCCACTTTATTGTTTTTGCTTTTATATCCATGGGAAAAAATAAATAAATAAAATTTATTTAAGTCGTTCTCAATCTCAACATTAAAGCTTTCGTACGGAGCATCTTGCCTCAATTATGTTTCTAAAAAAAATTGTCCGAGACACCCTTCTACTATGCGATTTCAACAATAATATAGTTTGACTTTGAATACTTAATTTTGGTGAATCTGGATTAATTTTTTTATAACCATTGTATTCTTGGTTATCGAATTGACAAGTTTGATGAGAAGAAACGAGTTTCAAGCAATTTGGTATACGTCAAATCGGTGTAAACTCGCAGAATATCACCCCGTTATTTAAATATATTTTACGTATGTTAAAATGCAGTTACATTTGATGTAAATTAATACAGTGATGAAGATGTTTGCATCTTTTTCTGTGTTCTTATCTAATCAGTTGTTTTTCCCCTTTAAAAAGAAGTTTCACAGATAAACCTACGGTTCGAGTACAACAACTTTAACAAAAAATCTCGCACAATTTGGCAGCTCTTTTTATCTATTTTTTAAGCTGGAAATACAAATACAAAACATTCTCCCCACAGTTTACATTTGTGTCCTTTGGAGCAAGTTTATTCACACAATAGCACCATCTTAGCTGTAAATGAAGCATCCAAGGAGATGAAAAATTTAAAAAGAATATTTTTTTAAAAAGTATAATACTATACACGTCGATCTGGAAAAGAAATGTTAATGATCACACGTGCAATGAATTGTAATCATTAAAAAGTTACTCGGGTTTAAAATTAAATTAAATTATTATTGGGGTTTTTCTGAATTATTTTACGTTATTTCAATCTCCTTGTGACGTCACATTGAGTTGCAGCCTCATTTCAGGCACTGATTTTTAAGTTAAGAGCTCTTTAAACACTAAAATTAAGCTCGGACACTGGAGAAAAAAGCGGTTCAGTTAGTTAATAAGTAATCACGTCAATTTGACGATAGCCTTCGTCTTTTTGCGTTTGTCTTTTTTAATTTATTATTATTGTTTTTTGTTGCTCTAAATTCTGAATCAGTTGAACACGATCGGCGGCTGGTTTACAACCGTAAGTCGAACATTGGTCAAAATAACGTAATTAATTAAAATCAAAAGAATAAATTAATATTAGGATAGTAATAATAATAATAATAATATAATAATAATAATAATAATAATAATAATAATGATTAATAATAATAATAATAATAATAATAATAATAATAATAATAATAATAATAGTTACTCTCATTATAATAGATAGATTAAATTAAAAAATTATAAACATCTTTATACATTTTTCGCACAACAAATCAATCACACCGTGACTTATATTACGTCCGTTTGAGTTTAACACGCCTTCAATTCCAACGACAAAAAAAAAATAATAAAACAATAAAATTAAAATAAAACTCACAATAAGTTTTTGTTTTTTAAATAATAATAATAATAATAATAATAAAGAGCAAAACCGTAGCAATTCAAACATTTGTGTTAAAATAATTTGAAAACGGCATTTTGACCAACGCCCGATCATTCGGGTTTCGAGAGTCTATCACAAAGGGTCAACGCCTCCAAGTCAAGGCTTCTTCTTCTTCCTTCTGACCCGGCCCCGAGGCTATGGTAGCGGGATCGCCTTAATCACAGAAGTTCCAAATAGAATCAACTCGTCATGGAAGATTCACGAGAAGAAGAGAGCGTGGCAGGACGATGGAATTTTTTTCTTTGAAATCTAAGTTTAGTTTTTCATTTTTTAGGCACAACCACACTCGTCGACAATCATATTAGGAAGGTCCGTCTTGATAATATTGGAATCCTGGTCAAAGTAGATGAGCGACATGGGTGCCAATTTGGTAGGTGCACAGCACTGTTGGATAACTGCGTACGGATTTCGGTTCTTGTACTCCTCAATCACGTGTGTGTGGAAGCTAGAGAACGTGTCCGGCGTTCGTCCTCTACGAGCACAGTCCCCCATACAGTAGTTGGCGTAGTAACCTTGTGGAGCGATGATCCAATCATCCCACTCTAAAATTCGAAAGCTCACGTAGAGTGACTGCTTGCAACACTGAGTTGTTTTACTGTCGCACTCCAGAGCCCGACGTCGAACTCGGTGCTGGGGCACGGGTTCCGTCACGATTGCCAAGAACGGACGAAGACCCCTCGACGCAGCGGAACTAGTCGTAGCACCGCCATCGGCGTCTGGAGCTGCTTCAAAGACTATGGGCTCGACGAGCGAGCCGCAGCCAGAGCAATCGATCAAGACCGTGAATTTCGAACCCAACGGCCCAGAAAACCATCTCTGAACTGCGTCCTGCAAATCGAGTTTCTTCCAGCCGACGTGTTTGAAACTCACCCGCGAAGATGTTAGCAGGTCGAGATTGTAACGAGAAGCGCTGCCTAAAGTGTGAGAATCGTCTTTAGAGGAGTTTTGTCCACCCACTTTATGAGCTCGAAACACATACAAAGTCACTTTACGGTCCTGGAATAAGTGGCGGAATTGCCGCACTAATGGAGACCGGAATCGCAGCTGCACCCATAAGGTAGCGCCCTTTACTCGAAGACTATGAGGATTGTCATGGCTATTGGAGAACTCAAGAAGTGTCTGTCCGTTTAGGGTGCCACCTATTTTTAATGAAAAAAGAAAAAAAAAAGAAAAAAAACCGAACGAATTAATAAATTGCACACCATCAGATTACAATACAATACAATTCAAATCATATACATAATAATACACTTTTTCATGCTTTCCACATTTGCAACTGAATACCTTAATCCTGAGTTTATTGTAGCAGAGGGGGAAAAGAAAAATGGTAATGCATTTTTATACAAAAAAGTTTCGTACAGTATAAAAAAAATTCCATTATAAACCACCCTCACCACCTTCTCAGTCCAAAAGCCCTATTCACAAAGTCACATTCATAAATGACCTCTAACTTAGCTCAGGTGTATGCATCCCTTCTCCTATAGGAATCCATCAAACCCCAAACGAGGTTTCTTATGAAAAAAATTTGACACTCGCTAGAGCATCGTTGGGGGTTAGTTCATAAAACCAGTTACTTCGAGCCCGTGGGAGAAGCCCTTTTTTTTCCCCTACCCCGTTTTTATACCCACCCCCTTTTTTAAGGGGGTGTGGAGTGGTGGGATGGCGGTGAAGGTAACGGGAAGGGGAAGGGGAGAGAGCAGATGGGGGTTATGCAGCACCAGAACAAGTGCACGGTTGTTGGGGGTCGCCAGTGGGAGGGTGAATTTTTTTTATCCCTCCCGTGGGTGAAGGGATGAGGGTTGTACGAGTGCTTCACACCCTGTCATGGTGTTAGCTTTATTCGTTGTAAAAGGATAAAAAAAAAAATATTTCAAAGTGAGAAGAGAGAGAGAGAGAGAGAGAGAGAAAATTCTGGAGTTAAAAATTGGTTCTGTTTTCTGATTTTGGCCGAGCGCCATGTTTTGAGTGTTCTCGTTGTATTTCGTGTCAAAAGTTTAGATTCGTGAATGGATTTTTAAAAAGACTTTTTTCTCCTTTCTTACTGGCAATCAACAGACTAGTGAGGCCCGTGGCATACGTGCTGACACAGAGAAAAATCAATATATAGTTGAAAGAAAAAATACTCAAGATTGTAAAAATGTATTGTATAATTATTACATTGTCTGCTCTATACGTCAAACGAATGTCCCTTTCCTTTGTTAGTTTATTGTCTACTCACACACAATTTTAGTTACTATGGAAGTAAGGAAAGCTAAGGGAACTTCCGCCAGAAATATGTTATTGGCTAAAAGCCAATTGTTTCCACGCTTTTCATATGGAATAGCCTGTCTTTATCTCTTCTATATTTATTTTGTATTAAAAAAAATAGAAAAAAAGAAACAGGATTACCTAATTATGAAAACATGAACCCATACACTAAGAAAGGGTGTTGACTTTTGTAAAACAATATGTGATATACTGTATTTCAAATGTAACATTTGAAATAGATATATTTAATAGCGATTATTATAATTAAAAATTGTAACTTTTATATTATTATTATATTAATCTCTTGCCATTGATATTATGTAATTTTTCAATAGAGACTTCCAGCTTGATATTGAATTCATTATTTTTTCCTAGCATTGAGTTTTAGGTTATAATTTTATAACAAACAATGCATCAGGTTTGAGAAATTTCAATGCTTCCTTTTGCCTATTTCCCAGCACGTCATTAACCAGTTTTAATCTGCAAGTACCAGTTGCTTTACTAGCAGAAAAAACTTTCCTCTTAGAAGATGATGACCTGAAAACATCCCCAGCGAATACATCAAAACTACAGCATGTGGGATGGAATATGCATAGTTATTAGGAAAATAAACGAAATTCGTTGATTTGAAACTGCACTGTGGGAAAAGGTCAAGGTCACTTGTCAATTAGGAAGATCCGCTGCCTAATGTCACCTGGCAACAGTGCAGATTTGAACTATGTGTGACGTTTTGCGGGGGCAGTGGCCTTGTCTTAATGGGGGTGGATGGTGAGTTTTCTGATTTATGATACAGGAGGAGCTCGAGGCCAGAGTTTTGCCCTGGAATGGAAAGGATGCTGGGAAATGCAGAAATGAAGGGAGGAAGCCTGGAAGGGGGTGGAGGAAGGGGTGCTACGACCTGGTGACACGGTGACCAAGTTGTGTGCATTAAAGTCGATTGCAAAAGTTAGGGGGAAAATAGAGAAAATGAGATATGCAGAGGGGGAGAAGAGACTGCAATGAGGTGTTTTGAGTGTCCTGTGTTATGTCCACTTAGTGGGAGATGGTCCCAAAAGTCCTTTATATGGTGACGGGCCAAACAGGACCATCGGTGCACATAGTGGACAGGTCTAAAAGATCACGCTCACCTCTGACCCTCGACTTGTATGGAGGGAAAGTGTCCAAGCTGGACCTACCACGTTACAAAACTTGAACTGACCATAGTCTTTTGCACCATTCAAACCCCAGTGGGAGAAAAATTTTCCAAGGGTTGAATGAAGTAAAGCAGATAGGACTAAATCTTAACCCTATTTTTATACAAGTAAAATATTATTTAGTGCAGTTTGTGAGTAGACAAGCACAAGCTGTATGCTATAGCTATAGCTTTAAATTAACATGTCAAAAGACATAAAAGGTTAGATTTCTTTTGTAATGTTTTGTAATCTAGTGAACACTCTCATGATGTGAACTTTTAGGGCTGAATATTTGCATCATTAAATCGCGTTTTCTCCCCCACATTTCCATTTTGATGTTAATGTTAAGTTTGTGAGGTTGAAAACATTTCAATTTGCAAAATTGTTTCCGAACGTTGAAGAACAACAACTAAAGCCCTCTTAGAATAAGAAGCTTTGGTGTGGTACAAGAAATGGGTAAATTTCAAACAAACAAAAAAAAAACAAAAAAAAAAATCTTAAAAATCATAAAAATTATTGGAATTATTTGCTGAAATTATTTTCTAACCCTAATATGAAATACGAATTTATGTTGCACGAATTTTAACGTAATGAAATGCATTTAAAACCATTCCTAGGAAAGGCGCTGGTCAAATTTTTTCGAACAAAAAAAAAAGAGCTTACTGCAAGCACTACAGGAAAGCCATGCTCGCATTAATTCCACTAAAATAAACTTTTACATGAAAAAAAATGTAAAAATGGAAATAAATTTGACCAGATGAAAAGGGAAAAATAGCAGCAGGATGTTAACGTTTATAATTTAGGCATATAGCAAAAAGCAACGTACCACGTGCGTGATGCACGTGGGGAAACCCGCGGCGCCCCTCCCTACTCTCTTCCCAGACTCACCTCGCTCGGCAAACGTAATGATCTCAGCGGTGCGCGCGTAATAATCGTCCGTCTCAGGCTGCGGAGGCGTCGACCCCGGTTCCAGAAGCAGCTGACGTACGCCATCGGCGCGCCACAGAGTCTGCAAGATCACTTCACGTGGTATGTTCCACGTAATGTTGGGTTTCTGACGAAGTCCCAACTTGCTCAAAATCTGCTGTTTGATCGCTTCGAGTCTCAACGCATCGGCACTCTGTCGATTCTGTTCGGAAGCCGCCTGCGAGCAATGCGGACACTTGGATGGCTCGGCTTCGGCGGCGGAGGCGGAGGCGGCGGCGGTCAGCAGCATCAACATCGCTGCGGCAGTGGAGGCTGCGACACCGCCTCGCACCATCTTACACTCTGGATGTTTCGTTCACGACAGTTGCTATAGCAGCTCTATTCCCCAAGTGACAGCCGGTGCAAAAAAGCGGCTGTCCGATTTATAGCTTGCCAGCCCGTTGCACGAATGGAAGGGTGGGGGAGGGGAGGGCAGGATGCGCACACACGGTTTGATCGCACCAATTCGGCTCGTGGAAGCATATAATACGCCCCACCGGATTGGTCGCCACAGCGCCCGCCATCCTTTACATTGGCTAATCGTTGATCATGTATGAATTGATGTAAACTTGGAACATGCTTCCAATTTTTGTTCTCGTGACATCTAGTGACGAGTTCTGAACTTATACTTTTTTTTTCATTTTTTTTTTTTTAAATTAAATATTTTGTGCGTGTAGGTACTTAAGACTAATATTTAATAATAATAAAACGCACAATTTTTTCTCTCTTTAATTAATGTAAAAGAAATTATACCTACAATTAGTATGATTTTTTTTTCTTGTTTGAAAATTAAAACTGAAATTAAAACAATCAATGGTGAAAAATCTCTAAATTTTATTTCATAAAATGCATTACAACTAAAATATTACTTTTTATTTAATGTGGAAAAAAGGAATTTATTTTAAAGTGTAAGTTGCTGCTGTCTGAATCAACCGGTTTGGTGAAACTTCTTTACTTCTTAAACCAATGTTTTCAGTAATAATTTGAAGATACTTGTCAAACAGGATGCGAGAAATAGTTAATAAATAAATGATGTAAGTAAACATCATTTAAGATTAGTTTATCTTGTTTAAAGTTTATTAGGAATGATTTATTTCTTGAGCACATGTCTCTTAACTAAGTCTAATTGACATCTATTTATTATCCATTACTACTTCTTAGAAAGAATAATTTGTGATGCTAATGCTAGTTATGAATCAGTTTATATGGAAACGTGATGATTACAGTAGGCAACTGGTATTTAACATAGTAATAACAATAATTTCCAAAACACCTAGTAATACTGACTAGTGAGTAATAACGCGCATGACATTGGATTGGCTCTAAATGACCACCTGACACTTTGCGTGGCGTTATTGTGGCGCCAGTTTTAAGTATTAAAGTAGTTTATAATTTTATAAAATGAGATACTGCCAAAACCGTTTTTTTTTTTTTAAGTTCAAAAAATTCATTCTCATTTCATCCGGACATAACGTGTAAAGATATTGGGTATGTTAAATTTTAAAGTATTTTAATGTAGTAAAAAAAAATAAACTTTAAGTTATATATTTTTGTGGTGCATTTCATTTAAACTTTAATAAAAAAAAACTCAGATTTTTCTAGTAATTGATTACTTAACTTGAAATATTTTAAACCACTTTACAAGATTTATAGGGATGTGCTGCAACTATTGTGCCAACTTTTTTTTTCACTAGCCCAAGCAGAATAACTATTCTTAATTTTTAATTAAGTAAATTGAACCCACTATTATAAGTTAGCTTCTCTTCATAAAATTAATATTATTTTTATTATTTCGAAAATTTTCGTTCTGATATTTTTTTTTACTGACAAACAGGAGGAAGCAGTTTGTGGAAGCTAGGCGCCATCTATTGGCGATTTATCAAACACTTTCTATTCATAAAATCCATCAATTAATTATAATTGATGGAGGGGGAATTCCAAATGGAAATTGAAAATCAATTTTATTTTGAAACGCATTTGTACATTTTACAAATTTTATTTTTGAATATCTCACTAAATCTTTTTGTGCATTTGTGCATTAAAAAAGAAATACTTGCTAAGTACAGATTTAAACAATATTACTTTATTTGGATGTAAAATATATTTTAACACAACAGGTAAATCATAGTACGGCAATAAAAAAAATTATTAAGAAGATGGTTAAATTACAGTTCATGATTTTTTTGATGACTTGTTTAATTAACATGCTTTTTTTCTCTCCAATTTCGCTCTCACATATCGAGGCTCAGAAACAATGTACTGTGTTGAACTTTCTCTGACCAAATTCAGTGTTTTGTAGAATATTAACCAAGTAGCAGCCATAAAAGCACTGAAAGCGATGGCAATAAATCCTATGATCAGCAACAATCCACTAAGTAGAAATGTACCAAGAGTTAATAAAGTACCTGCAATTAAAAATTTCAATTAAAAATTTAAAACAAAAAGAAAAAAAAATTTTTTTTGAGACTTGGACCTAAAAAAAAAAAATTAAATGACAAAATGTAAAAAAAATCTTTAGACTTTGAACTAAAAAAAATTAATTTTTACAGGCACTATGCACATGAATCATTTTTATATTTTTTTTTTAGATTATGCAGTCATGGGTGTCAAGATCTTGCCCTGTAAATCATAGTCTGTAAATTATCTATGAATTTTTTTTGCAAATTGTAAAGTACAGATTTATCAATATATAGGTTTGTACCAGTAATCAGTCAATGCTCAAACTTCATATAATAATATATTTTTTGATGATTTCTATCTTTCAAAGATCTAAAGAGTAAAATCAGCCATTTTAGTAAGAATTTACCCCAATTATAGGTCAGTATCCCAATTGGCCACATCAGTTGTGTAGTCTACATTTAAATCAAGTTATATTGACACACATATTAATTTTTAATCAATTTCTTTAAGGCACAGTGATAAAGGTTAAAGTGTGCTCAAATTTTTTGTGATTGAAATTAGTGATTGAAATTAGTGATTAAAATTTTTTTAAATTTAAAAAAAAAAAATGATTGAATAAAGTATACAATATGCTCAAAATGTCATTTAAATTTCAATTAAAAAATATGTATTGCTATGTGGTATAATGTGTATAGATATATATAGTTTGTACCTCCAGTAATAATGTAGATGTTAAATGATAAATCGAGTTTGGCGCGCCAAACTTTGAAGTTGCCATTTCGTCTGTTGATTGTGTTGTCCACTCTTGGCTCGTAAGCAATTATGTTTTGTGTTGTCGCAGACATTAGTGAACAAGCCATTCTGTTCTAACAACCTCACTGTGCACTGATTGCATGCTCTGAGCTGTGATTTGCTCAGTTTCGCCTAGAGTCAGTTGTCACGTGATTAAAAACAAAGTCTGCCGAAATAAACCAGACGTAAACACTAGATAACCGACCAGCGTGGTGAAACTTGTTAGAGTTAATGAATAAATCCAGTCTTGGCAACAAGATGAATCAAGACCCGTAAAAACGTTTTTAATTCGTGTAGGGTTAAAAAAAAAAAAAAAAAAAAAAACAGCTGACTGAATTACCACAATACATTGTCAGCGCAATAACAATACTTTATAACTTAAGACTAACTACTAACCAGTAGTACAGCCAGCTATAGGACTTTGGAAAATATCGTGTACAAAATCGAATTAAAACAATTTTTAAATCGCAATTTAAAAAAAATTTAACATATCGAAACGAATTAGAAATCAGGAAAAATATAAAGAACACAATAGTTTTAATTTGGTAATAATTTTAAATGTTTTTCTGCACAAACACTTCCAGCGTCTCTTTTCTCGTCTTTCAAGTACTATAAAATGCGCTGCTACGGTAGTCCTGCATAGGAAGCACCAGGGTGACGCCCTGTCGCGCACGGGGTCGACTACATCTTCTATTCTATACCACTGAATTAATCGATATTTAAAAAAAATATATATATTTTTTTATCAACAGCCATGATATGGTAAAACATAAACCATAAATTGTATAAATAAATAAGACCTACTAATTATTTTTTTGTGGTAAATCTAAAAATCTAACAATCAACCGCAGACAGTTTTATTTATTTACTATTTATTTATTTTATAGAAAAAAAAAACTATAAAAATCTTATCTTGAAATACCTACAAGTTTTATTTTAAGATTACATATCCAGAAATAAGTTATTGACTTACAACAATTGTATTAAAATTCTCTACGCATATTTAACAATGTTACTGCATTGACTAATTGTTGAACAATATCTGCACTCAGCTATTATATTTTTTAAAGGTAATTGGAGAAAAATGGATGAAAGAAACCCATTTTTTAATTCTAAAACAAAGTACACGTAACATAATGTGTTATATGTACGGTAATTTAATTTTTTCCTATTCTTAAATCCTACAAATATCGAGCGCGTTTAACACAAAAGGCTCGATAAGGTTAAGAATTTAATTTTATTTGTTTGATTTTAAAACAAACTGAAAAAAGTGAATTATTTTTATTGTTTTATAGATGGAGGCTGAACAGTTGACAAAAGAACATCAAAAAAAGTTAATCTCTGAATTGAATACTTTCCGGAAAAATAAAACATTGACGGATGTCACATTAAAATGTGAGGGTGGCACTCATGTAGCTGCACACCAATTAATCCTGAGTGGAACTTCTCCATATTTTAAATCTCTATTTAACACCGGCGGTCCGATTCCCAAGGATGTAGAGCTAAAAGGAATCAAAAGTAACGTTCTGGATGTAATAATAGATTTTGCATATACGGGGTTAGTACCGTCTAATTTGGCTGAAGACTTTACCAAAATACAAGAGGTGATCATCGCGACTGATTACTTGAAAATGCAGCCGCTTCATGAATACTGTTGGAAACTCTTGTTGCAACATTTAACGGTGGAAAACTTTATGGAACCATTACTGCTGGCAGATAAACTCGGAAATAAAGCAAGTCAATGCGTGATCATTAATTTTATTAAAAATAACTTTGAAGAAATCTCCAAAGACGGTCAAGTAGTCGAGCTAAGCACAAAACACATGGGGGAACTTGTTCCTCTTTTAAAAGAATGTCAACGATCTGAAGTGATTATGTCAGCAATTCTTGACTGGGCAAAGCACAAGCCCGACGGAAGACGACAAGAGTTACTTGCACTATGCAATGAAGTTGATTTGTCGTCTCTCTCGGATGAATACCTCCACAATCTTCCTAAGACGGAACCTTTGATTAAAGAATCAGTAGAGTTACTACAGATGCTGCTGACAGCAGCCACATCTCGTTTGATTTACAAAGATGGTGGCACAGTCGAGTCGCAAAAGGCGTCTAAGAAGTCAACAAGTTCGACTTCGAAACGATCAATGCCTTCAACGTTTGATAACGCCATCAGTCGTGATGACCCAGTAAGAGTCAATTACAAGATACATTTTTTCCGTACGTCTCCTGATTCTCCACACACGGTTTTAATTCATACTTATACACCCGTCACTCAATCGTGGGCTGACGAGAAAGCTTTACCTGAAGAAGTAACTCCGGACTTTCTAGCGTGCGGTTTAGGATGCTGCTTGTACTTTTTCAGTTGTTACTATCAATGTGTTATTTTGTATTACCCTGAAGATGCACGGTATAAAGAGGTGACTCGAACATGCCCAGTCACTGACTGCATAAGGATCGCAGAACACCGGAATAAAATCTACATTTGGGGTGAAACTGCGTTTGTCAGATTCAATCCAGGAATTAAAAAATGGGAGACTTTAGCGTCTCTTAGAGGTCATTATCAAGATTGTTATTTTATCAGCACGATGAATTCGCTTTTTCTTCGAAATTCTGCCAATACTTCAATCTATTGCTACAACGTAATCGCTAATCAATGGTACTTGAAAACTGTTCATCCTGCCATTAAATACAGTACGTCATGTGCACCGTTTGAAGGAAAACTGTATTTTTATACGCCAATCGAAATATACGTGTTTGATCCCGAGGATAACAAATGGGAAATGACGACACCTCCAGCCGGGATTGAAAAACTGGGAAAAACTTGGACGCATCTTAGTGTAAGCCAAGAATGGCCGTTTTTTTTATTTCAAGACGAAAAAGAACAACTATGGCGTCATAAACCTTCAACGGGTCAATGGGAGAAATTTCAAATACCTCACGGTCGAAACATTGCAGATTGGGTTCGGTGTGTTTTAACAGCTGATGTTAAGAAGCCCGAAGGAACTTTCGACTAATTGAGCTCATTAATTGTTAAAAAGAAAAAGAGGAAAAATGTTATCTGAATTTCAGTATCAAATTTTTTTCTTTTAATAAATATACCACAATTATAAAAACAACTTTTCCTTTTATATTTTTATACACTTTGGATATAATAAATGCATTTTTTTTAAATTTTGCGTATTGTTTTGAACGGGATAATTAGAAGATCGTTATATTTACGTATATACACTCGACAAAAGAATTTTTTAACTGCTTTAATGATCTCTAGTGTTCCTGCTAGTACTTTGGTGCCGCGTTTGTGGACATTGTCTTGACCTTTTTCTACGAACGTCTACCAACGCTTGATCCAGTCTGGCAGGAGGCGACAATCGGGCTCGAGGTGACAATCTGGCTCTGGTTGGCGTTATCGTTTGTCTAGTGGAAGATCTTTTCTTCTTAACAGACATCATTTTCGATTTGCGCAAGTTAGTTGACGTTTTTGATATTTCTCGAACCGGGACAGCATAACTATTTATTTTATTTGTCGACACACTTCGTACTGGCTGCTTTTTATTCAAGCTAGTCCCTGTCCCCAGAGACTGCTTATGTTGATACCGCACTTTTTCTTTTTCAGGTGGTAATGAATCTCGCACGCCATCGTAAGGCATAACACGCGTGGCTGCATCGACAGGTTGGCGAATAGCAGTCGATGTGGTTCCCTTCACAATCGAACTTTTGTGGATTTTAGACGCAGGAGACCTTTTATTCAGTAGACTCGGCGTAACCGTGTAGTCTGGACCCAAATTACTGCCAGATCGATCTGGAGTGGGGCCTAGAGGGCTGTGCCTGTGGTTAAGCCACTGGTTTTTTAGAAGACTCGTACAGGATGGCCTTCTGCGTGGTTCCAGTTGCAGCATTTGCATTATCAGCGGACGTGCCCCTTCGTGAGCTATGGGCAAGGTCGGTATTCGAATGACATTTCGTCGAATATTGGTCAAAATGTCACTCTTTCGCTCGCTATCACTGTCCGTGAAATCACGGTAAGAAATTAATTTCCCTCCCGACAAAAACCGTAGCATGGTTGCTCCAATTGCCCACACGTCGACAGCTTCCAGTGCGGCAATTCCCCGAACACGACCAGAGGATCTCAGAGCTTCTGGTGGTCGATAGAACCGGCAGCCGTTGTGCCGGATTTCCTCCTCCTCTTTACATTTCATCGTACCAAAATCTGCCAATTTAATGTTGAGGGAGCCATCAAGAAGAATATTGCTCGATTTAATGTCGAAGTGATAGAGCCCCAAGTGATGGCAATAGCGTCCAGCTTCTAACACTTGACGCATCCATCTCCTCGTACGAGTTTCGGTGACCTATAAAACGAGGTTTAGTATAATTTGTACACAAATCTCTTTACTTTTATCTGGAACTTACTCTGGGTAAGCCTGCTTCTGTTCGATGTCGTCTCATCCACTCAAATAGAGTACCATTTGCAGCATATTCCATCACGTAAAACCGGTCACCACTCACTTCAAATTTGGCTAGCAAATGCACGATGTTTGGGTGATGGAGTCGAGACCAATATCGCCATTCTCCCTCGCCTAAAGGATTGTTATATCGAACTACTTTGATTGCCACCTGACGTCTTTTGTTGCCCTTGTGTCCGTCGACGGCCAAGTAGACCAAACCTCCTCCGCCATAACCTAACGCGCCGAGTTGATTAAGTTTCATGGATAAATCGAAAAGCCTTACCTAAATAACGTTGAATTTGATAACGAAATTGAAACAACACCTTCTGATGTTGATCAGCCCTGGACTCTTCAGCAGACACCCCCATTTTGGGTTAAGTCACGTCATACTATGTCCAAACTGTATTTTAGGAATAAAATTTGCTATTACCTGCGCATGAATTTTGCCTTAAAGGTTCGGGAGATTCGTTGGCCGTCCTATGCCCCAAAAGGAGCAAGGACTCACGGACTAAATGTTTGTATTGTGACTTTGTTTAATCAAATATGGCTACCTAGGCCTAATCGAGCAATAAAGGGCATGCGGTGATGTTGCTGCACGGTGAAGTGCGGTTCTATTGTTGCTCAAGGGGAAATTGCAATAAGACTAAAATGGGAGATAATGTGTACCGCTAGCCCTTCATATTGTCCTTTTTTAATTTAATTTTTCGGATATAAATAATTCTAAAAAAAAATTTCTTGGTTCATAATGGTAAATCTGTGAAGCGTGTCAAGTTAATTTTTGTTTATCCAATTTATATTTACAAAAAAAATATGTGAAAATGTCAAGATAAATTGTAATTTATAAAACAAATAGAACAAAAGGTAAGTGAAATGTTCATTTTTTATTGCTTTTAATTTGTTTCTTGTTTGTTGCAATTAGGCGACTAGTACTTCTAAACTTTTTTCTTAATCCCGTAGTGTCGCCATGAGTTTCTTTCAGCACCGTCAATCCCGAGCTCCACCTTCAACTGCGGTTCAACGCCAGCCCTCTCATCAACATGTGTGTTTGTCTTGTTCTAGTGGCGTTTATAACAGAGGTTGGTTTGACCACTGACCTAACAACAGTTGTTAGGTCCGTGGTTTTATTGTACGATCCAAATTAAAAATTAAAAATATTAATTTTGAATAACTCAATTTATTGACCTCATTGAATTAATTTAATCGACAACTGTCCAATCAATAAATGTTCATTCGCAGAATGGTGTCTTAATTTGAGTTCTTCAAAAAATAGGTGGTTGAACTTAAAAATAATAGATGGCGCCACCGATTACATGAAAACTGAATAAACTTGTTGAAATTTTAAATACAGGTGCCCAGGGCCAAAGTTCTGCTCAACCGTCAAGATCAGAATTGGATATCTTCTACCAGTTGTCACCAGTGACTGATTATTTGTATGTGTCAGGTGCAAGAGCTGTGCAGTTCAGCCGCATTGTAGAGCGTGGAATTTCGTGCATCATTAACGCCACCATCGAATTGCCTAACTTACCAATACCAAATGTCGATTATCTCAAAGTACCTGTGGACGACACACCATACTCCAACCTGTACGCTTATTTTGATATCGTCGCCGACAAGATTGCCGAGGTGAGACGAAGAGGAGGCAAAACTTTGGTTCACTGTGTAGCTGGGATTAGTCGATCGGTTTCATTGTGTATTGCTTATTTGATGAAATACGAAGGAATGAGTTTGAGGAAAGCTTACCAGTACATCAAGGGAAGGCGACCTATTGCACATCCAAATCACGGGTTTTTCAAGCAGTTGATCGAGTATGAGAAAAGGTTGTTTGGGCAGGATTCAGTCAAGATGGTGCACATACCACATGCTGGCACCATTCCTGATGTTTATGAAGAAATGTATAGAAATTTGATGTGGATGTCTAGTGGGAAAGCCGAATTCGAGTTGCGGTAATGTGTCATGTTTTGATTTGCGAAAACGATAATCCGAAAAAGTTATGAATTGAAAAAGTAACTCCCATACATATTTATTTATTTATTTATTTTTCATTTTATTTAAAATCAATCGTTGTACTTAAAGAGGAAAAAATAGTTTTGAATTAATTTTACTTGAAAATTAACCATAATGCAATTCTATTTTGCAAGTTGAAAAAAGTGGGAAATAACGTGAAAAAAAGTGATATAAAGAAATATATAAAAAAAATCCGCAAACACAAAAATTTGATTTATAAAAAATAGGAATATTAAAAAATTAATTTTTACCAAAACGATTGTGTTGTTTTTCTACTGGAGAATAAAAATCAACAAAAATAAATAAAAATAAAATAAAATAATGACATAATACCTTGTCATCTTTTAATGCACATTATATTGAGAAAAATTCCAAAATTTGAATTTATTTGACAATCTTAAAATAATCATAAAAATATTATCAATTCTGTTAAAGTCTATATTGATGAATGTCTATTAAGATGAGCTTCATCCGCAAACGGTTCGCTTGATCGTGGATCGCCAGAAACTTCCAGAGACTGCATTTCATTAATTTCAACATTTTCATCGAGTTCAACGCTAAACCCTAGCTGCATAGTTGTAATTTTCGCCACTATTTGAGCATGGCCTAATCTCTGGTTTTTCTCTTTGAGTGATTCTAACTGTATAAATATTGCATCAAGTTCTTCCTGAATTGAAAAAAAATAGATACTTGAAGCACATTCCAGATACAATTTATTGAAAAGATGTAATTAAACCTGAGCATCAGCCTCTGTAAGAATAATTGCAGCTGTTTCAAGTGGTGCTTGACCCACTGATGGCGAAGTTGATATGGCCATCCGCGTTGAGTTAGTTGATTTTGGAGGTCGTACGAGAAATTTAGCTGTCAGTGGTTTTGTGATAAAAGTTGAACTACTCCCCTCTTCGTCTTTACTACGACCTTTGAGCACTAGGTATGCCTGGAATTAAGTACAGTAATAAAAGCAAAATCGATTTCATTCCAAATCATTTCTCACTTTACTGCCGAAAATTAGGCAGAGAAGCAAAGTAGTCGTTAATTGACTGTGGCAAAAAAATATTATATACAGTAAATCAGGATTGGCAGGTGATTGCAAGAATAACCTAACAACAAAAAAGCATGGAAAAAATTACTTTTGTTATTGAATCGCAAAAATTATGGAAATTTTAATAACTTTTCTTGAAGCAAGCGAGTGAAAAAGGAGAATTAACATTTTAATCAAAATGTTTTGCAAGAAAAATTGCTGGAATTTTCATTTGTCTGAAGCTGTTGTAAAACAACCACTGCGAATAAAATATTTATCAAAAAGAATTCTTTTTTTAACCTTTCTTTTCACCCAACATGTTTCAAAAAAATAAAAATTTATACATACATCGAAACATTAAGAAATGTCGATAGGAGAAATTCGTTGTAAATAGCTAAACTAATAAATTTACTTTCATTGAATTCAGATGGTGCTTTTCTCACAACTATGCATAGATGAATTCCCCAAACAAGAAAAAACAATTCAGCTGTGTAAAAATATTTGTTCAAGAATACAATACAATATTTTGCTTATTCATTAGTAAATGTCGTACTTACCTACAGTAAAACTGTGATCCCACCAATCAGTAGAACAAAGAAATGCTTTGAGATCATCTGCAGTTCGAGCGGTAATAACACTTGGTGTCTTGACTAATGTGCGAATTGCAAGAAAAATGGTGCAGGTGCCGACTAGAAAACTTAATCCTTTGATTAAATCCATGTCTGTAATTTTAATGGCTTTGGCCGATCTTATTCGAAATATGAGAGAAATCCTAAGGAAAAAAATCAATCAATATTCCATGAAAAAATCTGAAATTTAATGGATTACGATCTACACATCTATACCTCCAGGTCTTTAGCAGAAGTGCACCGTAAGACAGTACAAATCCTATTTCCCTCAACCAAATACGAACTGTACACGTTATCGCTGTTGGTGGGAAATACATGACAACTATCTGGGTTCAAATAAGAATAATTAGGTTATTAATATTCATATATTTACTGCAAAACACTGAGTCGTCAACTTTTATATATAGTGCTAAATTTTGGTTTTTTTTTATTTTTTATTATTTAATCTTTTATGAAAACAAAAATGTCAAAATTGTTAATTCAATGTTGGTTTTCAGATGATCCTCTTTGTCAACACGGAGTCGGTCCAATACGAGTTTTGCGCGACTGTATACCTAAACATGTCATTCATCATGCTTATGTTCTCAAACGCTTTAATAATTTGGAGTTTTATAAATGACACGTTTAATATAACCTTTATTTGATTAGGCCTCGGTTGTCTACTTGTCCACACTCAACAGCTTTGAGCTTTATATATATATTTTTTTATCTTTTTTCGTTTCATATTATTAAAACATTTTTTTTATAATATTTTTTTGAATATATTACTTTAATATTAATATTCCTAACTCTTCTTTATTTTATTTTATATCTGTATAATTTAATTCAAATTGCAGAGAAGACATATTTTTAGTCTTTTTAGATAAACATGACGCAGCTAATTAGAGTAATCAGGAATATTCTTGGTCTAATTAACTGTGTGTCACAAACGCATTTACACGAAATGATCAAATTGAGAGATCAAAATTTCAAATTAATTGGAATTTTCTGAATAGTAAAAACAAAATAAATACCGTAGAATACAAAAATGCCGCACCAACGATAATCATTTGCAGAAGAAGCGGACTGGCAGCTTTAACCACCTTTGTACAATAATAAGATTAGTTTAATTAACACACTCTATGTCAACGACTATAATTGCAGCCAATACCTTGACCTCGCGATATTTGCAGGTGAAAATGGCGACAGCAGGCAAGGCGCCGATCACCAATCCATTCAAGGCCAGGATGGCAGACCGCATCACCCAATTGATGCTTGCCACACAAGGTCTGTCGTCTAAGCAAGTATCACAGCCATCAGCACAAGGAAAGCATTCAAATACCCCAACATCATCGTACAGATTGTCTTCTTTCTAATTAATCGTTAAATTTAGCACGAAATTAATAGTTTTCAATACAGTGAAGATTTTTTCCCGTACCGTACAAATTGCATGTCTCTTTCAACGTCGCTTACCTGGAGTAGTTTTTCGTATTCTTCCTCAAGTTGAACTCCACTAAAAAAACCATTTTCTTTTCCACGATAATAAAATCCATCTTTACATTCGCATTTGTAAGAACCTCTTCGAAAACCCAAACCAGGAATCGAAACGCACTGTAACGTAGTTTATTCCTTTAGCTTTGGTCTTATAAATCTCATTTCATGTTGGTCCCAAGATAAACTTACCCGAGTCGTTCGGGTCTTGCACTTGTCACTTGATGCAAAAACATTAACCCCTTGCGATGTCTCGCTCTCGCCCGGTGGGCATTGGTCAATATCAACGCGACGAAGATCAATATCGATGCCACTTGTTCCTCTATCATAACAAACGTAAACCTAGTTTTAGCTCTACGAAAACGTATGCCTTTTCTTTTCTAACAGAAAATGCACGCTCATCTTTACGCATCAAAGGTGCAGAAATTACATTTATTTGTACATACATTTTCGCGTTAAAGTTTGTTTTTAGTTTTTTAATTTACATTACCAGAAAATGTGGACATTTTGGGATTTTTATTGGCATGAGTTTGTGTTGGCAAAAAAAGTAAATTATACTTCACATCAGAAATAAGTTTCCAGACAAAACTAGAAATTCTAAAATCAATTCTTTTCGACCAAAATGATCGGTATAAATAAAACCTGATTGCTCAGTTATTGAAAAGCTTCCCAAAAGTTTTTCCTTTCTCGTCTAGGAACATTGAATCAATACATTTAATTTATTCACCATGGTTAATGTTGTAATTCGAGTTTCAATAAAACTCCACAAAATTCATAGTATTTGAACATCAAGTTATTATAACTGTGGTACTAATCAATTGATTCATTTCAATGACAAGTTAAATATTTGTATGTCCAGTGCAGTAAACCTCAAAGGAGTAAAGGCTAACCAATGTCACCAATGTTAAAGATCAATGTTTAAAAATGCCACATTTTCTGATTATGAAAACTGAAATTTATTCGCCATACTTAAAGACGTACGAGCCATTTGTAAAACCAAAAAACGGCACAGTGTAAGTCATCATCCAGATGTTGCCTCCACCACAATCGAAATAGGGCTTTGTCCACCAACCATCTTCGTAGGTTACCAACAAAACCTCTTCTTCTGCGGGCAATTTGATTGATTCATGGTTTCGAAGTAAATTAAATCCTAAATTGAAACAAAAACATTAAATGTGTGGCAAGGTAGAAAGTCTTTCTACTTTACATTAAATCCATTTTACACCGTTAGAGGGGCCTAGTGTAAATATTTAATTCCCGGATGCAACAAATATACAACATGGCATCCGAAAACACCACGAAGTATGCGAATATTTTCAACTTTAAATGTAAGTACATTTACAATTTACAAAAAAAGACAAAAAAAGTTTGTAACTGCACAAATACAAAAATCTTGGATGATATCCAGGGCCGCCAAAACTGGGCTCGGGCCCCGTTAAACGAAAATTTCCGAGCCCCGTAGTACCCAAAAATTTTTTCAACGATTTCTAATCGATACAGGAAAAAACAAATATGTCCTGCGTGGTTTTCGTCGGCCGTGATGTTATCACTAAAATGGTATTTCTAAATTCAATTTTGCCATATTGCCATCCGTATCCCTCACCAGCAAGTCGTGCGCATTTTTTTTTATCTGAGCTGAGACTAATCGCGGACTATTCGCCCGTCGACTGAAAAATAAGCTCCGACGAAGATATTTTTCTATGCATGTTATTCGACGTCAAAAGACGACGACGAAGAATACCAAATGAGGTACAGATTGGACGATACACATAAATGCAAATACAGAAAAACTCAAAAAATTTCTCAAGGGAAGAGTAAAAGGAATCCTCCGCTGCTTACAATTTTTTTTACCCTGAGGTTATTATTTGCCTTTGATTTCGATGATTTCGTTTCATAACAACGGAACAGAGAAATTCAATTAAATTTTAATTGGCTTTTATTATTTAAACATTGTGATGTTTCACATCGATTACTTAAAAGTCCCATTTTCATTTCGTCGTGATACAGCCAGCTTTAAGTGCTAAAATGCAAAAACAGTAATATTGCAATTTTAACAATTTTGCACTTTTGTGTTTGTCTCGTGGCATCATTTCCAACAATCATGTGTGTAATTGCAAAAAAGATGTAGTTGGCACAGTTTCTACTGTGCCGCGACGTAGAACTACTTCCTGAAGCTATGTAAAGTCTCAATAATTGTAATTATTTTCAAGAATCATTGATAAAATTAAAAAAATAAACCCAGTAAAATGGTTCAATTTTGGTTTAACTTTTTAAAACATTTAATGTACTGTGTATTATATTGTATATTGTAAGTTTGTTCAGACATTTTTTGACTGTAATTTTTTGTACTCCCAACATATGAAACTAAGTCA
Organism: Strigamia crassipes; assembly: GCA_034683725.1. NCBI lineage: Eukaryota > Metazoa > Arthropoda > Chilopoda > Geophilomorpha > Linotaeniidae > Strigamia > Strigamia crassipes. The sequence continues at coordinate 94,871 of JAQFXT010000083.1, forward strand.
AGGAAATGTTTTGGGTTTTAGGGAAAATTTCAAGGGTGTGTTGTTGTCAGGGCCGGCCTTCTTCAAGTCGGGGCCCGGGTGCAAAAAGAATTGTGGGGCCCAGTGGCGTAGCTAGAACTTTTGCCGCCCGGGGCGGACTCTGGGTTTGCCGCCCCCCGCCCCCTCTTTAAAAATTTTTGCAAAAAACTTGCGAAATTTTGTAAAAACTTATAAAATTTTGAAAAAAAAACTTGCAAAATTTTGTAAAAATTGGCAAAATTTTGCAGATTTTTAAAAAAATTTGCGCTCTTTTTGGTGTTTTTACGCAAAATTTTGCATTTATCTGCAAATTTTGCATTTGACTGCAAAATTTTCCAATGTTTTGAAAAATTTTTCAGAAGATTTTGTAAAGTGCCGCTCCCAAAAAAGTGCCACCCGGGACGGACCGCTCCCTCTGCCCCACTCTTGCTATGCCACTGGTGGAGCCCCAAAAGAAAAAGATATGGAGTGTATAGAAGTTGTGTCATATGACGCAACGAAAAACTGTGTTCACGGTACGCCTTACAATGTTGATGCAACTATTGATGTATTGATTTGACCATTGATGTGATCATTGATGTATTGATTTATTGCATTTAAATTTTTTTAAATTTTATAAATTTTTTTTTTTTGCATTTTTTGGGAGGCCCCTATAAGTCTCGGGGCCCGGATGCCTTGCACCCGCTGCACCCCCCTCGGGGCCGGCCCTGGTTGTTGTTAGACCACTTTTAATTGTATACTTTTTCACAGCAAATTCTAATGTTATCCCAGGGCTCGAAATGAAAATTCACTTCAAAAATTTTGCATTTATCTCGATTTTTTACCGACCACGTTCATCTCTTCGACGCTCATCTCTTCGACAGTCATCTCTTTGACGTTCATCTGTTCGACATTCATCTCTTCGACATTCATCTCGTCGACATTCATTTCTTCGACATACATCTCTTCGACATTCATCTTTTTGACATTCATCTCTTCGACATTCATCTCTTCGACATTCATCTCTTCGACATTCATCTCTTCGACATTCATCTCTTCGA